>VTPC01001492.1:7099-83346 GCA_011009095.1 Ignelater luminosus
AGAGAATAGTTTGGTCTTTTGTTTGGTAAAGATGTTTGTTTTTGGCGAGAGCGTTGAGGTGACTGTGTTACCGTAATCCTAATTTGTGGTGTTTAAATAAACAATTTTCGTTAGTATAGAAGAATCTTGTGGAAGCTGGTTTCAAGTATTTTGTTACACCTGTGTTAAAGTGGATCTTTATAAAAGAGATTACAAATGCTGAGAATATTTTTCCCTTTGCCTATGTTATGTGTATCGCAATTGAAGGAACTTTAATTCCGTTTATCGATCTCGTATCGGATTGTAAATCAACCTCTCTCGCGTTAGTGGTTTTAAATCACTGGAACAATTTATCGTTGAGTTTGTGAAACTACGAACTGATTGGAATTTTGAAAACTGTTCTCCATATTTTAATTTTCGTTTAAATAACTTGTGTGTTAGCACTGGACACTGTGTAATAGCGAGTGTAAAGATGACGTTTAGAAGATTTAATGCTGTGAACTCGAATTTTGGTGGATGCCTAGTGCAGCATCTAACGTTCCGATTTGCTCAGAATACGTGCCGCCGCCGTTTGATAATTTTACCGACCTTTGTGGATGCCGCCGCTTCAAGCTTTGGTATTAGGAAGTCCTTTCGGACCAGAGGTGTATCTAGCATGTAGAACTACTTTCGCACTTTTATGTGTGTTTATTTTAAAAATAAATTAATTTTGATAGGAGGTTTTGTATAATGAACGTTCAAGAGATTCTGTTTTATTAATATTTCGCTTATAGCTAAAGGAATTTTTTTTAAGTTAATAAACTGACTTTGAGTTCACCTGGGATCTCATAGAAATTCGATTAACCTTCATTTAGACAGAAACCAGGGATCTATAAAAGTAAATATTTATTCTCGTTGGTTCAATGGTGTTCAAAGAATAATTAAGTTAGTAAACTTGCCTAAAGCTATTTGATATTAAAATTCTTTTTTTGTTCTGTGTAACGACATATATGTTTATTTCATTTATGTGTACCTTGATTATAAATGTTAATAAATTCAAACTAAAAGGTATTGTGCCTTATTATCTTTATGTGTCTGTAAATTTATTCTACAGGGTAAACATAATTGTGAACCAGGCATTGAAGTGAGTCGTTTAATATTTATGTATCTGTTTTCTTGATATTAATTATAGAACCGTGAATATGCGGAGCCGGCTTTCAGGTGAGTCCGGACGCTGCATATGTAAGTTTTGTGCCTATAAGCTGGGCACTTGGTTTTATTGTGCAACGTTATGTGAGTAACAACTTGAATTTGAATAAACCTTTTGTATTTTCCCTCTCTCGGATAAGTTATGGAGAGGATTAGTGTATGAATACAGTGTCTACTGCTGTTCAGTGTCTTTTTATTTAGGTGTTTATACACAGAGATTGTCTACTTTGACATCTCTAGACCCGATTTGAGTTTCTTGAGTTTGAAGAAAGCCTTCTATTGCTTTTGAGGTAGGTTCACCTTGAACCACGCCCGTCTTTGACTTCGAGCTACGGGACTATAACATCTACCGATCCCCTCTGTACGGGTATAAGGCCTCTTTTCGGGGTTTTACCCGTTACAATTCTTCATATTTATTGGTACCTTTTACTTTAGGTATTGATACTACCGTAGCTGTTTTTCATATCTGTGAAAATGTTCCAATCTAAAAAATCTAAAATTTATTACTGCAAATATTGTATTTCCTATTTTTTGGCATGTAATCTTTGATTATATCCTCTGTAATAAATACTATCTGAACTGTTATTTTTCGAAGCATTTTGTTAATAATTTTATGTAATTCCGATGGACAATTCCTACAAATCTTCTTGTTTTCTATTTTCACTCTTCAGTTGCTATACTTGAATTGATTTTTTTAATACCATCGATAAAACAGGATGTTGAATCCTTCCTCTATCTTCTGGATCTTCTAAAATAATTCCATCAAAATTAATATAATTAGACTTTGCCATAACTTCATGGTTTATTAGTTGTTTTAGGTAGTTTCACATACTAGGGCAGTCGTGTTTTGTTTTCTCAGTTTCGTGTCGTAGTATGCGTTTTTGCGGAACTTAATAATTTTTGTATACTCTATAATCGTGCCAAAATTGTGGGATCAAAGGTATTACTTCTAACATTTTCTATAGCTTTAAGGTTCTATGACACATGGTATATTTTTGTAAGGATAGAACATACAGACAACATATTTTTAAAAGTAATCAGGAAAGTAGCATTGACGTCCAGGTGAATTTTCAATAGTTCTAAAAGTTATATTAAATTTGAGTGAATAGTTTTTAGCTGGTGGTCACTTTTTGACAGGTTTTAGCATAAACTTAATGTATGCAAAACCTTGAGCCTTGAAGAAATCAATGACATTGTTAAACACCGTACAATAGTACTTACCGCTACAAAGAAGGTTGTCCACAGTTCACATGCATATAAAAAGATTACTTTTCGTATACCAGAGTTAGGGTGACGATATAGTTTATCCATTGTAGTGTTTAAACTATTTCAAAGGTTAGAAAGTTGCAAGTTACACTGAAAAATCAACTAACAACCACATCAGTGGCGGCTATTGGGATGAAGCAAGTGAAGCGCCGACTCATCCATTTCTTTCTTGCAATAATTTCTAATATTTAATTACTTAAGTAATTTCGTTTCTTAGTATAAAATAGTAAAATCTTGAATAAAAAGCACCAATCCTCTGCCACCTAAAGGATATTTGAAGTTCAAATTCGTTTAAATTTAAAACGAAATAATATTTATCAATGAAACTTTCTGTATAGTTATGCATATTTAAATGATATACATACTCAATCGTCAAAAGTCATTAAACGAAAAAAATAATTCATTAAAACCGACACTTTGGCCCCGTAATTCGCCGCTATTTACTAAAAATCCGCCGTCAAGGTCCTAGTAGCCGCCCTTTAAGAAAAAAAGCTATAAACATCGTATAAACGTGAGGAATGATTATTTCTTAAATGATTACATAGGAGTTCTTGGAAGCTTTATTCGGATCACATGTTAGCAAATTAAATACTTTTTAGAGATATATTCGTTACTCACCATAAGCATAAAATAATTTAACAATTTTATGCCTTTCTTGCATTTGCTCATAAACGATTTATTGAAACGAAAGGAATTTATTAAAAAAAATACATGCAAATACAAAATAAGTAATAAATAAACAAATGAATTTAATTACTACTTTTTACATGATACTCTTTAAAGGTTAATTTTTCACTTAAGTTGTTTGGACATGTTGGCTTCCTAAAATTAGATTTTTTTTTAAAGAATAATAACCATCAAATAAATGATAGAAAGAGTAATAAATGTGGGTGCTAATCAACAAAATTAAATTAAGAAGTCGAGCAACAATAATATAAAATCTCAATATTGTGGAATACCTAGTGCATGACAGTGGAAGGCGGCGAGCGGGTGACTAGACGAATCTGTGAATACCGGTACTCTGCCTACCTTATTTTCGACATTTGTTTAATTAAAATTCAGGATTTTTTGTATTCAATATTAAGAAGGACCATTGCTTTAATTTACCAAACAAAACTTTTTACGAAGATGTTCACAAAAATGCGCAAATCTTACCTAGAATGCAACCGTTTCTCGTTAATAAAAACGCACTCAATGGCAGTCGTAGTAAACACAATCGCGTAATGGCAGTAAATAAATGCTAATAATTAACATATAACTTTTAGCCACCGGAATGAATGTAACATAATCCTTAAAACGAAGGATGGTAGATAACACAAAGCTAAAAATCTCCGTTATTTATGGTGCCATAATTTATTTATAAAACAATAATTGATTCGTTGGTGGACGGCTGGAGCTGGACGTAATTAGGTGCGTTTACCCTAACATGATTTTTAAATAACTCAACTACTGCAGCGTCAGACACGACGGATTCCAACAGTTTGAGAATAGCAGATACTATACTAAGTCTTCCGTACGACTACCATTTTTATATATAGAAGTACATAGAAAGTATCAGAAAGATATGACAACGATAAGGGTTTATTGAATATAATTGAAGGTGGTAAAGATAAAAAATCTCTACAACAATGAAGGAATCTCATCTGGACCCAGTTTAGCGTTTGTATCTAATGATTGTAATTTCATATAAAAATGGTCAGCAGTTACATATAAGTATATTACTTAAACCAACATCCCTTCAAAAATCTTCTAAACAGAATGTAGTCGGTACCGATTCCAAATCTGCAGCGAATAGATTCGCAATATCATCAAGAGCGTAGGTTAAGTTACTAACGGCATTGAGGAAATTAACATATTATCAAAACATCCTAGAATTGTTACAATATTCATCTCAGTATTTCTAATGTGATCAACCCTACATCTATTAACAGCATTATTACAACGCCTTCATACCTCACTAAGATATAAATAAACATTACCTGAGCCAAACATCTTATAGCTTTTGTGCGCAATGTTTTGTAGTTTAGTGAGTGATTTGGTTAAAGTTAATTGTAGCCGATTTAATTTCATAAAGTTTGTTAAGACAGTCATCAAGATTTACAACATTATTTAGAATCTTATAATCAATTTGTAAATATTAATAATTATTATAGTAAATCTGAGTCAACTAAAGATGCTAGCCATCAAAGAACTAAAAACATTAATCTCAACTTTTGCAGGAAGTGTACAAATAAAAAACATCTTTATATCCTTTGCAACGCACCAATCTATTAAATCAACCAAAAAAGCTTCTTACAAGTTTTAACAAACAGAAGAATTTCTATTCGCTAAATTTTACACATTAATTACTACGATTTTCAATTTCCACTGCAAGGCATGATAGGTTCTTGCGATTTTTATCATCCTGGATGGCCATTGTAATACGCAAATTACCAAAAGGGAAAGTCTGTAAACTAATTTTCTCATAATTTAGCTGCAGATTGTGTACACGGTATCTTCCCTAAAAAGTTCAAGTTTACACAAAGAGTTATTAATAACAGAAATAAATAAAAAACCTTTGGAATTGGACACATTTTTCTAATTAATCCCGCAGCTGCTTCAATATCATAGACGAATTCTCCCATATATTTATGTATAGCATCGCAAGCCTTTGTTTCTTTTATCTCAAACACGTTTATATAGCCACGCCCAGACGTAATTTTCTTCTGGATATACACTACAAGCTAAGTTATGCGTTTTAGAATTCATCGAACTTATTACCGGTTGTTATTTACAAATTTGGTGATTGAGAAATCATAAGTGTGTACCGGTGCATAACACAATTAAGAAAAGCAACATACAGATAATGTATTGTCAAGAGGATTCAGAAAAGTAGCATTGCCGTCTAGGTATTGTGCATTTCCAATAGTCTTGCTAGTTAGATTAAACCTAAGTAAGTAATCTTCAGCTGGTGGACACTCTTGAATATGTTGTATCATAAAGTTTGTGTACCCAAATGCTTCGACCTTGAAGAGATCAGTTACATCTTAGACACTATAGTATATCATGTTCCATTATCTATTAACTTACCGCTACAAAAAAGGTTGTCAACAGACCCCATGCATGCAAATATGTTATTCCTCCTTTATCAGTCTTGGGATAAGGATTGATTTTTCCCATTGCAGCGTAGTTATACCTACTATGTACAGTTAAGTTGTACCTTTGAAAAATAGCCAAGTAACTTAAGTATTTAAGTGACTAGAAATCAAAATCGAAATCACACAAATAAATACCTTCAAGATAGTAATGGCCCTCTACCAACTAACGTGATGTTTTCTTAGAATCCATCACTACAGTATTAAAACATTTAGTATCTCCCGTACGTATGTTTTCAGTCTGTCTGGCTAACATACAATATTTGTTTATAGGACTGGTAACATTCTCTCTGATTTATATTAGTTAGTTAACCTTGAACACTTTTATCTGATGGAATTTTCCGGGCTGATGTATTCATCCAACCTTGAAGGTTGTGTAGCCTGCTGTTTGTTGAAATCTGAAATTAAAAACAAAATAATGTTAAACCAAGGTTATCATGAACGGGACTCACATAATCTTGAAAAATGTTACCGTATTTGATTACTGTTGCACTTGTTTATACCTGAGCTTTTATTTGTTATTTCTTACATTTTATTAACAAAATAAATATATTTATGCATATGTTTATATGTTTACAAATTAGCAATATACCTCTCCGCATTACCATTGCTGTTACGACTAGCGCCACCATCGGTAATGTCAATGGCGAATAGAATAGATACATCCTAACTGAAAACTTGAAGATTAATATTATTATGAAGATTATTTTATGAATCATTTCATCTGTGGAACATACCAAAGCTTCTTTCACAAATAACAATAACAACTGACTATAAAAAGCACCGTTTTCGTTGTCTGTTTTATTAAGGAACATGGAAAAGTCATTGTGTTCAGCACAACAATTATATCAGTTCGCAATTGTAAAATCAATATCAACTTTAAATATGAATCTAACATAGCGGGCTGCCTTGAAATCTTTAAACTTAGATATTATGAAATACATAAGCTAAACTGTGAAATTGAAATTTACACTAATAACATTTTAGCCGACAGCTCTGTTCTAATTTGACACTGAAGATAAACACACTTTTACCACCGCACGTTTAATCACTCCACTCTTCATTTTAACACTGACTACCCGCATTTCACTATCATTTCCTGGATGGTTTTCGTTTATTCTCCCCAGCTTCCACATTGTTAGTGGTGGTGGTACCATCAGGACTATTAGATTCCCAATTGAAAGCGAAGAACCACTTCGTTTGTGACTGCAGGCCTAGCAAGTATTCTCTTGACTATCTTTCCCAGAAGAGTTGGTGCAGGTATTTCACTAGCTGCCACTGTATTTCATTTGCCAGCTGTGAGATCCAAGTCTGGTAAACTAGCAGGACAGAATCCAGCTAGGAAATGTCTCGAGGTAAGAATACAAAATTTATGAAGATTTGTGCTTTTCTGACATAATGGCCTAGAGTTTAGGCATGCTTCTATTTGTATATGTCATGAACACCTCATAGGCTAGGTTTACATTTGAAGCCAGCTGTTTCCAATAAGTCTTGACTAATTTAACAGCGGCTTTCTAAATTTCACCTAGTTGTGAGTGAAACTGTATATTGCCTCCTGATGAATTGTCTTGAAGACGTTCTAGATGACGCTTAGATGTAAGAAGATCTTATAATTTCTGCAGTTTATTTTTAACTTCTACTAAGAAGGGGTTAAGACAGTGAGTCCGTCCCTTATCTAGATGAAAGTTTTACTGACGATTCTACATCGAGAATAAATAGAGCGTCTAGAGATGCTTCTGTGGATAAACCTGTCACAAGCTCTACATGTACTGCAATTGTGACCAAGCCACCTAAGAATTACAAATCTCTTTTCACACAAAGCTCTTTTTACATTATCTGACCACTTTTGTCTGAAACTGGAATGGCGGCCAAAGATTGACTCCAGTATTACTGAACGGCTTAAAAGAAATAACTCTGGGCAAAGGCAGATCGCCTATTAGCTGTTTTGAAGAAATTAGTCCAACCACAGCATACTTTCGACAATTATGGATATTGGCCAAAAAAGTAGTCTGGGATTTGCCAACGTTTTAATCTGGTCTAGCATGCAGTAGTCTATTGTGTTCGTGTTTAATTAATACTTTTGTGAGCTTATCGTTTTTAGGCACCAAAATTGGAAATGGCTATATGTTATTCTTCTACCAACTTGTATAAAATGTTTTCTATCTATAAATAGATGTAGCGACCGTAGTCTTTTTGTTGTGTGAATGCAATCATTGAAATGCCTCGAATTGTTTTAGTTGACGGTTTTTGACTGTAAGCAATACGCTGTTATGCGGTGTAATCGACTCCAGATGGAATGTTTTTGAAACAAGTCTCAATCAGGATGAATTATCGAATTATATGTTAGAGTTGTCTTTAATTCTAGAACGCTGTCGCTTAGTTTTGCAGCCATTGTGATGACCTTGCAACTATGTTGGTCCGTGCCACTACAAAATTTCTACTCGTTGATGCTGTAACAAGCAGCCTCGTGATAGTAAGACCACAGGATTATCATCTGAACTCACCTTGTCTTTGTTTGGCTCTCTGTGACCCTGTTCCTGCTGATCAATGTAAATGCCACCGTAGGCGGCCGGCTCCTCGGAAGAGTCAACTTCTCTTAAGCCTGGAGATAATGGAAAGTTGGAGGTACTGTTTACGTTCAGCGTCCCGATGGTGGTGTTATGGTTGGTGTTGTATTGAATGTTGATGTTGATGGCTCGTACCGGTGTTGTGTGTTGTGACCATAAGTGCCATCAGTGCCAAAGGACATCCAACCCTCCGTCACACAGTGGCGACGTTGGATGAATAGAATTAGATGTGATGATTGAGGCAGGATGCAACAATAAAAACGGTTCCTTTCAGAACGGTGTTGGAGTTGTGTAGTGAGTGGTGTGTGAATGTTTGTGTAGTGGTGTTGCTGTCTAGATGTTCTTGGTGTGCCGTGGACTGGTGCTGAAGCTGTTCCGGCATTTGCCTTCATCGCTGAGGGAAACCACGGAAAACCCCAGCGAGAACATGTTGGATCCTCTGACGATCTGTAACAAAGGAGAGAGCAGAAACTGGTGTTCGTTTAGTTTGGTGGGGGCGGGTGCAAAGGAGGTGTGGAGGTGTTTGACAGGTGTTATCTTAGGGCAGTTGGGATGTTGTCGAGCACGTTCTCCAGGTCGGGGGTTAGGGAGTTGGCATTGCCAATGTATTTGGCGGGAGGAAACTTGAGATTGAAGATGGAGTGGCGGGGTTAAAACCCGGCCGGAGTGGCAAGAATGGCGAGTTGCGATTGGTGGTTGAGGTCGATCGCTCTTTGGACATATCGACCTTGGAGGGACTCGAGTCTGGCATTGATAGGGGGAATGCCCGCCTGATCACAGACCGCCTCAGAGGGGTAGAAGCGATCCAGGCCGAGCATCCCCCTGCAGACCCGCCTCTCTTTTTGGAGAAAACGTTGGAGCTGGTGGGTTTTGAGGTCGCAGTAACATGGGTGGCGGTAGTCGATTATGGGGCGGATGAATGTTTTATATGTATGGATGAGTGTTCGAGGGTGACAGCCCCGGAAGTTTCCGCGGAACACGGATAAGATGGAGGCGCGTTTCTGGACGGTGTCAGGACACCTGTTCAGGTCGGCGTCCCAGTGGAGGGTGTAGGTAAACATGCAGCCTAGATAAAGGATCGAAGGGGAGAGCTAGAGGCGAGAACCCCACAAGTCCAGTTGGACGTCCCTTTCTCGGAATTTGCGGCTGTTTACTTTGAATGTGTGGCGGCATAAGATGGCCTGGGTCTTGTTTGGGTTTGGTTTTATCTTCCAGAGGCGGAGCCAGTTTTCCAGTCGAGCGAGGGCTCGATCCAGATGACGGGACGCGACCGAGACGTGTGGACTGCAGGCCCAGAGGGCAGTGTCGTCGGCGTACTGGGTGATGTGGACAATTGAGGTGTGTGCTGGGGCGGGCTCGGGGCGGTACCCCTGCCCTTGGAGTAAAAGGATTGGAGAGGTGGCCTCCGAGACGTACTCTGTGCTGTCGATGCGACAGGAAGCTGTTGATAATCCTGACGAAGCAAGCTGGGATTTGGGCGTTCAGGAGCTTTTGAAGGAGCCCCTCGTGCCAGATTTTGTCAAAGGCACGTTCTATGTCTAAGAAGACACCGGCGACGCAGTGTCCTTGGTTGAGGAATTTGGCTACGTCAGTGTGGAGTAGGAGAAGGGGGTCGATGGTGGATTTTCCTTGACGGAATCCAAACTGGTGGGGTGGTAAAAGATTGGAGTTCTCCAGTTGTTCTCTTAGTCGGTTGGCAAGGATTCTCTCAAGAGTCTTGCCTAGGACGTTGAAAATGGCAATGGGCCGATTAGAGGCAGGGTTGGAGGGGTTCTTGTGTTTTTTTGGGATCATGACGACGGTGGCTCTTTTGCATGCCGAAGGGAAGTAACCGTAGCGCAAGCAGCGGTTGAAAATCGTAGTGAGGAGCTCGGTGGCTTCACAGGGAAGGTGGAGAAGGGCTCTCCTGGTCAGGGAGTCCTCGCCGGGGGCAGAGTTTTTGCCGGAGGCGATGGCAGCTACCGTGTCGTCTAGGCTGATGGGTTGAAGAATCTCCGGGAGGAGGCGGTTCCTCGGGTCGTTCAGGAGGAACCGCGATAAGGGGGGAGATAGTGCGGTTGTTGCGGATCCGCATGTGAATTAGTGGAGCTTGTGCGTTATCGAACCGTTGGCCACAAAGGTTTTTAAGTTGTGTAGTATTAATAAAATACAATCGATGAATCTGATCAGACGAGCGTATGGTGGAACTTATTGTCTAAAGGTTTGATCTTTGCCATGTACAAGCTTGATAATGACAACGCAGCGCATACGTCTATCCTTGGCAGACATATTGTCTTTAATTCTTGATTCGAAAGATGATTCTTGTTGAATGTTGGCCATTTGAGCCTGAAGGATTAGTGTACATTACCTGCATCTGCAAATCCATGAAGTTGTATTGTGCTGTAATCTGACTGAAGAACGCATCGCGGCATTTGTAAATTGTTAAGTTGAGGAGAATGTTGCTGAATTTCTTCCCATTCTTTCTGCGGATTATTAGACAACGGGTCGTCCCAATCTGATTTTAGTTGTCATATTTTCTGTATCAGTATCTTGACCAAAGCTATAATAAGTCCCGACAACCTCAAAAGGAATTTGTATTAAAATCTGCCTTTTGGTTAGTGCAGTGTCTGTATCTTCAGGCACTTGATAATTATTTATAGTAGTTGAACCGATTCTGAGAAAGTCATTTAGAGAGAAAGAGCTACTTGTTTTGGTGTTTTGGGTTCTTCGCTTTGCTTAAATGTTGCATGATGTGGTAAATAGTTGACGACTGTTAAATCGGCAGAATCATCGTCGATCACTTTGGTCATGTGACCTAAGATTTTGTATTTTGACACCTTTAATATTTTGTCCTTGCGTTCATATACTTTACGTCATTTAAAAGCCATCTCTTGATTCTAGTAGGAAGTTTGAATTTGCGTTCAATAGAAAACAAACAGCGAATCTTGTTTCATTTCTTGCGAATGTTTTACAGAAATATTCTTCACATCGTCTTTGTTCTTTAGATTGATGTTGAACTGTTGTATTTCTACAATTTTTGAGAACTATTTTACTACACCTTTTAGAGACGTCTTTAGAACTGAAAGATAAGAGCCTCCCGTCAAAACTTTGTTTTTACATAATTTGGAATGACGCAAAGGTCAATCTGTAGTTATCTCCAAAAGCAAATAGCAAGGAATTCCGTTGCAATTATTTAGGAATTAACGATTTTAATTCATTTAGTAGGCAATTAACGAAATGGGAGGGAAGGAATTTAGGAATGTCATTTGTGATTCAACTGTCGAAACTCTGAACGAACCACTCTAATTCCAGATGGTCAGTAGGATCAGACTACTTTATAAATCTGGGAAGAAAGCAAAATTCTGAGTCTTCAATTCATTTAAAATTTAGAAACTTTAGGTACAACACATTTAGATGAACACTAGTGCATTCTTAATTAAGCAGTTGAATAGAGAAACTTTTATCAAAGACAAGAAACATATTCGAAAAAGTCAACAAGCAGTTACACTGTCGAATACATTGCAACAAAGTAATAACAAATGTGATTACGTCAAGTATTTATTACTCTGTTTAACTAATAACTAATAGTTAATACTCAAAAAGTAAATTTAATTCATCAAAATCACGATCAAATCTAATACTATGTAGATAGTCAATCGAGATCTTAAATCAGTGAATAGTGATGCATTGTGATCATATTGGAATTGTAAGTATATCAAGCAACAGATGTCGCCACAAGTGCAAAGAGGTGTATATATAAATAGAGACTAGTCGATTTTTACATAAAATACTTGAACTTTAAGTATGTGTGTACCTACAGGCAACTAAAGATACGCAAGATGTAAATCAAAGGACTAAGAACATTAATCGAAGGCTTTGCAAGAGATCTGCGAATAAAACGAAAAGTCTTTATATGTTTTGCAGCACATCAATCTATTAAAACGACAAAACCTCTTTACAAGTTTGAACAAACAGAAGAATTTCTATTCACTGAATTTTACACATTAATTATTACGATTTTCAATTTCCACTTCAAGGCATGATAGGTTCTTGCGGTTTTTATCATCCTGGATGGCCATTGTAATACGCAAATTACCGAAAGGGAACGTCTGTAAACTAATTTTCTCATAATTTAGCTGCAGATTGTGTACATGGTATCTTCCCTAAAAAGTTCAAGTTTACACAAAGAGTTATTAATAGCAGAAATAAATAAAAAACCTTTGGAATTGGACACATTTTTCTAATTAATCCCGCAGCTGCTTCAATATCATAGACGAATTCTCCCATATATTTATGTATAGAATCGCAAGCCTTTTTCTCTTTTATCTCAAACACATTTATATAGCCACGCCCAGACGTAATTTTCTTCTGGATATACCCTACAAGCTAAGTTATGCGTTTTAGAATTCATTGAACTAATTACCAGTTCTTATTTACAAATTTGGTGATTGAGAAATCATAAGTGTGTACAGGTGCATAACACAGTTAAGAAAAGCAACATACAGATAATGTATTGTCAAGAGGAATCAGAAAAGTAGCATTGCCGTCTAGGTATTGGGCATTTCCAATAGTTTTAATAGTTAGATTATATCTATGTATATAATCTTCAGCTGGTGGGCACTGTTGAATATGTTTTACCATAAAGTTTGTGTACCCAAATGCTTCGACCTTGAAGAGATCAGTTACATCTTAGACACTATACTATATCATGTTCCATTATCTGTTAACTTACCGCTACCAAAAAGGTTGTCAACAGACCCCATGCATGTAAAACTGTTATTCCTCCTTTATCAAATTTGGGAAGTCGATACATTATTCCCATTGAAACGCAATTACAACTTAATTTAGAAAGTATCAATTATGGAAATTATCAGAAATTAAAATCATAGTTACAAAAACAAATACCTTTAAGATTATAGCAGCTAGCGGACTGTTCCACTAGTAGACTTATACAGCTTTGTATATCTCTTTCTTTCTTGTGTAGATACGTTTTCAATCTGTTGTTTGTTTATAAAACCGGCAACGTTTTACGACTTTTACATTCATAGTTAACCTTGATGGTTTATAATGATTATGATGCTAATAATGATGATGTTATGTAATTTTTGTTTTTAGAACTGACAGCATTCGGATAGATTTATTTATTCAACCTTTACGGTCTTTTATTGATGTAATTTGCTAAAATAAGAATCAAAATAATGTTAAACAAAGATTATCAAGAAAATACCAAATATTTCAATAAATATTTTCTGAAGGTTGTCTTAGGGATCATGAGTTTATCAACAAATTAAATACATCCCCACATTTTAGAAATATCAATTTTATAATTTTCTTAGTCATGTTAACTGGGAACTCAAAGGTTATTAAAAATAAAGAATATTCTATGATTAATCTGACCTTCTGATATGAGGAACATCCAGAAGCTTATTTCACAAATAACAATAGCGGGCATATTTTTTGTTGCATGTTTATAGAAGAGCCACTAAATTGATTGCATACATATTAAAAAAAATTCTATACATATTTTTGATACTTTACTTTATTTAATTTCGCCATCATTTAGTTGTGTCTGAATTATCTGTTTATTATTTATCACGTAATACTGTCGCTTTATTATAAAATTCCTCATTTAATTAAAAAAAAAAATACTAAATTGAAAATATAACTTATTTCGGTCCTGATAAATCTAGGCAACCCGACAAACACATTAGATACGAGCGGTTACCTACCTAACAGGCGCTGTTCAATTTAATCTGTCCAACGCTGTACGTGCAACCCGAAGCTATGATTATAAATAAACTCACCAGATTTAATGTGACAATAACCGGGAAAGATAACCACGCCTATAGAATCTTTTGTAGTGATTGTCTTTTTCGAATTTCAACTCAGACAAAATTATTTAAGGACGAAGTCTCATCCAGATTCCTGTATTCTTTGAATATTACTTAATTTACTTCCTAATTTCTCGAAGCTTTCAAATGCTGAACCCAAGCCATTTCGTTTTGTAACGTCGGCGACCTTGATTTGCTTCTAACTTTGCAAACAATTGCACGATGATTCAATATATTATATATGTAATAGCACTAGAGGCCTAATTGGTCCCCCAAGGTTATCTTTTTCCACTTCTTCTTATTAAACGCTTCGTGCTTCCACCTTTCTATTCCTATTGTCTGTAAGTCTTTATCTACTTCGTGTTTCCACCTGCTTTTTGATCTTTCTCTTCTTTTTTGTGCCTATTGTATGTGTTAATATCTTCTTTGGCATTCGTGTATTCGACATTCTTTCTATGTTCCCTAGCCACCTTAATCTCTGCGTTTTTATTACTTCTATTATACTGGGATATTTATATAGATCCTTTAACTCACTATTTGTTCTTTTTATCTATACTTCATTTACTATTCTGCCTACATAAATTCTTCTCAAGGTGTTCCTCTCCCATACTTCAAGCATATTTTGTTCGTTTCTGGTCAATATCCACACTTCACTGGCATATGTCACTACTGGTTGTATAACTGTTTTAATTTTTGCATTCATAGATATTTCTTTGCTTTTTAGAATTCTATTTAGTGCATTGTACAGCAATTTCCTGCCATTAGTCTTGAGTGCATCTCTTCTTTGCTGCTTGGTTTACAGGTGAACACCGTACCCAGGTAAGTGAATCTTTCCACTCTTTTAAATGTGTGTGTCTTTTCTCCTTCCCCTTTTACTTTGAGATTTTCTCCTTTCTGGTAGCTGTCATCTGTCCATTCCATGTACTTTGGTTTATTGTCATTTATGCAGAGACCCAGTTTTTTTGCCGCTTTATCTAACCTCTGTACTACTTCCTGCAACTTTTGTTTGCCTCTTGTCAATATTACCACGTCATCTACGAAAGCCAGACATTCTATGGTATAGCATTCCCTCCCTGTTAATATTTGCTTCTCGTATCGCCTTTTCTAAGCACAAGCTAAACAACACCGCAGAAAGGAGATCTCCCTGTCTTACCCCTTCACTGACTTTGAATTTCTCCGACGTTGCATTATTTATTTTAACTTTGTTTTCGGTCTTTAGTAGCGTTAGTTGTATCATTCTTCTAAGTTTTGTATTGCTCCCTAACTCTTCAATTGCTTTGTACATTTGATTTTGTTTTATTCTATCATATGCTTGCTTGAAGTCAATAAATAATACCAGCGTTGGTAACCCGTATTCATAGCTTTCTGCTTGTAGTTCTCGAAGTGTAAATATTTGGTCCTTTGTACTTCTAGCACGTCTAAATCTACATTGATATTTACCAACAATATTTTCCATCTCACCTGCCAAGTTGTCTTTTATGTATACTGCAAGGATTTTGTACGCTGTGTTTAGTAGTGTTATCCCTCTGTAATTATGACGGTCTGTCTTGTCACCTTACTCACGCAAGGGACATATAATTACCTCCGTCCATTCTTGTGATAGTTGTTTCTTCATCCAGATCTTTCTTATAATTTTGTATATATGCTCCTCTAGAGCTTCCCCTCCATATTTAAACATTTCAACCGGTTTATTGTCGCTTCCCTGGCTCTTATTATTTTTCATTTTCTCTATTATTTCCTTAATGTCATTTCTACTGGGAAGTGTTTCATCTGTTTCATTTACTTTGTTTTTGTGGCTGTCTGGTCTAATTGAATCCGTCTGTTCAGTCTTATTTCTATTGTTTAATAGTTCATCAAAGTACTCCCTCCACCTTAATATAATTTCAATTTCTCCATTTATGTGTTTTCTTTATTTTTGCAAAATATTGGTTTTTGTTGGTATCCTCTTCTTTCGTTTTTACCTCCCTGATATGTTTCTGATTTCTATATCTTTATAATTCTCTTCTATTTCTTTCAGCTTGTCTGTCATACATTTTCTCTTTTTTGTTCTCAGGACTTTTTTGACTTTTTTCCTTTGTTCTTCGTAATCATTTCTTGCTCTTATTGTTTTTTTCTGAGCATTTCCGTCCTTGATTTACTTCTCTAGTTGATTTCTTGTTGTCGTCATCAAACCAATTTTGTTTGTTTTTGACTTACTTACTTATTACATTCTTTTGCTACATTACTCATTACCGGCTTAATGTTTTCCCAGCCCTCGTTTATGTGTCCTTCTCATTGTATTTCTTTTAGTTCGCTATCAATGCTTTTTTTATACTTTTTGTGCTCTTTATGTGTTACTAATCTTACTGGTTTGTTTGTATTCTTACTCAATCTTGCTTTGTTTTTGTTTTCTGGTATCAGCTGTGTCATTCTGTATGTTCGTACATTCTTTATACATTTTTGCTCTTCTTTTTTTATTAAGACATGATCAATTTGATTCGTGGCTCTTCTATCCGGGAATTGCCATGTTGCTTTATAGATATCATTCCTTTCAAAATATATGCTCATTACAGACATATTTTTTTCCTTAGCAAAGTCTATCAGAAACTGCCCATTCGCGTTGGTTTCTTCGTGCTTACTAAACTTCTCTATGGTTGGTCTGAAGATTTCTTCTTTCCCTAACTTTGCATTTGCGTCTCCCAATATTACTTTCATATCATATCTAAAGACTCTACTTACTCTGTTATAGAAATCCTCTTTTAATTTTCTGTCTTTTTCTTCAGAGGATGAGTGAATATTAATGAATGTGATTTTTTGGTATTTTTCCTTAAATCTTAGGACACACAGACAATCTGATAAAGGTTTAAACTCAATAATTGATGTTTTAAAATCTTTATTTACCACAAATCCGGTGCCTAACATTCCATTTTTGCCTCCAGTATAAAGGAATAGGGCGTCCTCAATCTCCAGCATCTCCTGGACCAGTTGTTTTCTTTCTTGTAGTCCCACTATAGTAAATTGGAACTTTTTAATTTCTCTAACCATGTGCTTTAGTTTTCCCTCTTCAAATGTGCCCCTTACGTTTCATGACCCCATCAACAGATCCTTTTTTTGCTTATTGCATTTTTTACTGTTTTTATTTTTATTTTTATGCTTTATTAAGTTTTATCAGTACTCATATCCTTGTTTATTGCTTGGTTCCTAATTGTGTTTTTGTTGCCAAAGCCATTTGTCAGTTTCTTGAATTTACTTTGTCTATTTTATCCTCACTGCTATTCCATCTCTATTCGACACCATTTATCCTTATTTTTCTTACTTCTATTTTCACTTCTTTCCTTTATCTCTTCCCTCCTGTGCCATTTTCCTTATTGATTTCTGAGTTTTTCTCTCTCTCACCGTTGCATCATCATTAATGTATATTTTTTCCTTCTTAACATCTTTTATTTTTGCTTTATTCTTCATAATTTTTATCTTTTCTTGTTGATCCTCTAATCTGATTAGGCATGGTTTCTACTCTTAGGTATTTTTTATAATAATGCCAATTGCTTCCTTTAACAATAGTTGATCGTATGGGTCAATTACGAGCGCATTCATCATCACATTATTTTGCCTTCTGTGTTTTTCTATAATTTCCATATTGTCTCGTATCTCTTTTATTTCTTTTTTGATTTGTATATTTTCTGCTTTTAACATTTTATTATCTCTTTCTAGTTTTTTATTCTTCGTTATAAGATGTTCTACTACCTCCTTGTATCCCCTTTGGTTTTTTCTTACTTACTTAATATCTCTAGTTAGGTTGCTCATCATTTCTACTTAGTATTTTATCTAGCTTTTCTTCTTTGTCTTTTTCTCTTATTTTTTGAGGTGTTCTTGTAAGTATTATACGTTTCTTGAACGCCTCCTATTCATCATCATTATCTTCTCTTTTTTTGTCTTTTCGTTCCTTCGTCTGTTTCCGTATCATCACTATCTGTATACGTTTTATTTTGCAAGTATTGATCCATCTTTGGTCTTATTCGCTTGATCAATTATAACTTTCGGTGTTTATTTTTGCAAGTGTAATGCTGTAACTATCAAGTGCACGTTTGACCTTTCGCGATAAACACTCTTTATTTATGCCGGTCTTCACTACGCTAGTTAATTTATGTTCCAGTTACCTATTGATTATTATTTTAGTTATACCACTACCGATTAACCCATTTTGATCCAATATACCAAAACAATATCGTTCAATGAACACTAGGGAAGTAAATTAAATAAACCAACTATTAGCGAAATAGCAACGTGTTGTTGCTTCAAAAACAATATCACAATCCTCCTAGTTCAAAAAGGACGCCACAATAATGCTCTGCTCCTGCGATCAATGAACGCAAAGGAAAACAAAGCCCTAAGCCGGTTCGCGCTGCATTCAAGATATAAGAGTAACTGAACCTATAAAACTAATTTTAACAGGGTAATTGATGATTTTCGACCTCTAAATAATTTTTTTAATTTGAACCATGAATTTAAAAAAATTATCAAATGAAGACAGAATTTTTATACTGAAACGAGAAAATATAAATAAATTGTTAAAGTACATTCTTAATTCAAAAGGTTTACTAAGATTTCAAAAGATTCTGTATCGAGGCAAAGGGTAGATTTAAATAAAAAAGACTAAAAAGTATACCATTTATAGTTTATTATAACAAATAAGCAAACATGAGTCTGTGATGCAGAAATTTGTGGAATTTTATAACATGAGAAATCAAAAGAGGTTAATAACTTCAAAAAAGAAAAACTTCTGAACTCTTTAAAAATGAATTTTTCAAGTGTGTTAAACTTCCACTTAAGAATTGAATTTTAGCAGGAGGAAGTAACACACATTCTGTGTATTGCATGTGGTTGATGCACCAAAATGCAAAATTGGAAGAACGACGGAACGTTTTGTTTTTATTTCTTACTGTTTGCAGCATAATAGTTGCAGCTGCTATACAATGTGTCCACATTTCGATGCTCACCATTGGTATCTCGGGTATTAGAAGACATGTTATGTTATGTAGAATTCAATACTCGCAACAAATCCCATTTCAAATTCACCCTAACTAATTAACAATCTAATATATCTGAAAAGATAACGCTAATAATTTGAAACTTAACGGGAAGATTCGAACGATTACGCGTGACTTGATATAATTCAGCAGCCTAAAAAGTTTATTTCTTAATTTTTTTAAATTGAGATTGCGATTTTTGATTAATTAAATGATAGAAATAATATTTTCAAAAGGTAAAATAAATAAATCCTACCAAACATGAATTAGTATTATTTCCATTTTTAAACACTAGATAGTACTACCTTTCAACCTTCAGGACGTTTATAAATTTGGAAACATTCTACATTATACTTTAGCAGTATTACATTACGTAGAATAAATTGCAAAGGAAAGTATAATCCAACTTGAATTGACTAAAGATGTAGTCACGAAAGTTACCAATCAAACAACTAAGAACATTAGTATAAAGCACAGCAAGAGATGTCCAAATAAAACAACAAATCTTTATACAGTTACAACATGCTATTTTATTAAATCAACAAGAGCTCTTTACAAGCTTTAACAATAATTATTTTATTTACTAAATTTCATATTAATTACTACGATTTTCAATTTCCATTGCAAGACATGATAGGTTCTAACTGTTTTTATCATCATGGGTGGTCATTGTAATACGTAAATTACCAAAAGGAAACGTCTGTAAAGTAGTTTTTTCATAATCCAGCTCTACATTGTGTACATGATATTTTCCCTACAAAGTTGTAGTTACATAAAGAGTTATCAATAAACGAAATAAATAACGAAAACCTCTCGTACTGGACACATTCCTCTAATTAATCCCGCAGCCGCTTCAATATCATACATGAATTCGCCCATGTATTTATGAAGAGAATTGCAAGCTTTTTTCCCTTTTATTTCAAACACATTTATGTAATCACCCCCAGAGGTCAATTTCTTCTGAATGAAGACTGAAAACTAATTTTATGCATTTTAGAATATATCAAATTTATTGGTTGTCATTTACAAACTCGCTTATTAGACAACCATAGGCGCATGCAGTGAGATCAAGTATACTATCTCTAACTTCTAAGTAACAGTTTAATAGGGAAGAGTGTTGTCGACCTCACGGTACTTCCATGGTTTTCTATAGATTTAAGGTTTAAGATACATGATATATTTATGTTAAAGAAAATAACATACAGACAACGTATTATCAAAAAGAATCAGGAAAGTAGCATTGGCATCCAGATATTGTGCATTTCCTCTGGTTTTGAAAGTTATGTTAAATCTGAATACATAATTTTCAGCTGGTGGGCACTCCTCGACAGGTTTTAGCACAAAGTTTGTATATCCAAAAGCTTTAACCTTGAAGAGACCAATTACATTATTAAACACTTTGCAATTATATGCTGCGTTGTCCTCTTCTAACTCACCGCTACAAAAAATGTTGTCAGCAAACCCCATGCATATAAATATATTCTTCCTATACCAGGTTTAGGATGACAATTTAGTTTATCCATTGCAGTGTGATTAGACCTATTTTGAAATTTAGAAAGTTACAAGATGGGTGTTACATCGAAAAATCTTATCTAAATAAATCCGTTTCCTTAGAATCTACCAGTGCAGTAATACCTTTCTTTCTCACAGAGGTGCGTTTCCAGCTGTTGTCTGAATAACATGAATTTTTGTTTAGTAGTCTGGCAATTTCCGGACATTAGGGGAATATTCAACGTTGTTGATGTTATTTATCTAAACTAATTTATTATTTTTGTCCATTCCACTGATAGCATGGTCTTTTATATAATGTGATTTACTCTTTCTTTTTTTAATCTAGAAACACATCAAAGTAATGTTAAAACCAAGGTTATCATGAAAACATTAAATATTCTAACAAATGTTTTATAAAAGTCACGCTAACGGTCATCAACAAAATAAATACATTTGCAAATTTTGCAAACATCAATTCTATATTACTGTTAGCTCAGCTTGGTGTTGGTGAACAAACTCAACTCATCTAAAAGTTCAGAGGAAGCAAAACAAATCGACGAATCTAAAGAAACTAGTATGACATGGCCAGAGTGGTAGTATCTACAGCACCATAGCACAAGTACTTTTTTGAGAACCTTAAATTCAAAAAGTTTTTGAGCGACCTTGAAATTAAAACTCAACTTATAGTCAATCACTGTATGAGAGGCCATGAAAAATGCTGCAAAATGACTTTCTTTCCAATTGAGTTGTCACCGACGAGATTTAATCTTTTTTAAATTAAATCCCTATAAATTATTATTTTGTGTTGAAAAATATATTAACGAAGCTATTAAATAGAAATTTATAACAAATTACCAAAACATAAGCAATAATAGCAATAAAAATTGGAAACTATTTGAAACCTCTTAAAACTAGGCAGGTACATTTTTATATTTCTGACGCTTATTTTTTGTTTACATGGTTTTCATGTCCTATCTCAATTTAAATCTCGTTATCATATATGCATGGGCACGAACATATTTTATACGGTAGCTTTAAATTGTTTATATGAAGTTCATCCGCTCAATTAACTTAAAGGATGCTTATTTATTTATTTAATGTGGCCTTGAACACACGAAAATTATGTTTGTAAATAATAGCAGATACAGTCGTTTGTTTATTTTAATCGAATCAAAAGCTATATTAATTTATTATTTTACATGTAACTCGTTAAAAAGCTTTTCTCCAATATTTCAGTATAGAGAATAAAGAATACTTTTGTAATTAAAAGTAAATACTAGATATATTTTAGTATAACAAAATCATGTATAATGTAAACATAAACAATTTTACAGCGAATAAACAGAGATTTATAATTGTTACTTAATTATATCTGAATGTTTGAAAACGGAGAGATGTTGGGTATAATTCCATAAATTTTTAAATCTCAAACTATCATTTGCATGCCAATATTAAGTATTTATAAGCAAAGCTGAATTAAACAATTTTTAAATAATTAAATATCATGGACACCAAGCATGTAGTGAAACTTTCTGATTAATATTGCACGTCTGCATTCCGTTTTAATTCCATTATTATTTATGTTTTGATTTATTACTTACAGTTATTTAACCAACTTACTAAAAGTTTTAGATTTAATAGGTATACATTATTTACAAAAACGTCTGCAAAAGGCTTTAAAAAATGCATAGAGAAAGAAAAATAGATCCTAAGTTTGTTTTTCTAATGTTTAGAAAAAAATTTTTTCTTGTTCCAAAGCGTGAGGTACTCTTGCCCTCCCAGCAAGCAAATTTTGTTATCTCCATTCTACACGACTCTTGATGTTTATAGCCTACAATATAATGACCTTGATTTTACAAATAATATGTAAATATAAAGTTGGCCACCCTTGAGGTGAAATTTGAGAATCTGGTTTGTCTAGTTGTTACACATCTTTACTCAGTTTTGCTTTATTTTTCCCATGGTTAACTGAGTTTCTAGTCGTTTATTATTCGTCTTGGCTTTCCAACCGTGTTTGAATACATTCTTCGATCAGATTTTTTGCCTTCTTGTTTTCATGGTTTCAACAAAACTGAACAGTCCAGGCCGTTGTAAGCATGGATGGATCGAGCTTTTCTTGACTCGTTCTGCGTTTACCAACAAAAAACAGAAACTACCTTCTCTCTCTGCAATTCTTGATTTCTTAAGTTCTGCACCTACTGGAAAACAGAACAGCGAATCAAAAGACTAGGACAGCAAAATAGTGTACATTTTAGCAAACATCTACAAATTTGCTATCCAACTATTCTACATACTTACTTACTGAATCCTTTTCTCTTTTACCAACTATCGCCAGTGTTGAGGATGTTGGCAAATTGATTTCTTCCGTTGTTTGCCGTCTCCATTTTTTCCTGTCCTTAGCCATTTTGGCTGCGTCGTTTCATTCCTGCCTTCTCTCTTACAGGTAGTGCTGGATCTCTTCGTTCCATCCGCGTCTTGGTCTGCCTTTGGATTTTTTTTACTCTACCCATTTGCCAAAGTTTTTCCCCAGTCTCACTTCTGGCATCCTAACCATACGCCCAAACCATCTCAACACATTAACCCTAATTCTTGCTTCTATTGGCTTTACTCCTAGTTTTCGTATTTCTGTATTCCTTACCTTGTCAGCAGTTTTAAGCCCTTTATCCGCCTTAGCAATTTCATCTCGCTTGCCTGTATTCTTGATCGCTGGTTTTTACTCAACGTTCACATTTCCGAACCGTATCTCAATACAGCTACATACAAGACGTTGAACATTCTTATTTTGGTTCTTGTACATACTTTTCTCTTATTGAAAATCTGTCTGTTTAGTGAGAAATATAGTTTTGTGGTGTCAAACTAAGCTTCCATTTCCGTTATCCAAATATTTGAACTGTTTCACCTTTTCCAATTTAATTTGTCTTGTCCAAATTAATTTTTAAATAATGCTTTTTCAGTTTCTGGCACCATACTTGCAGATTATATTGTAAGTTTCCTTTTTTAACTGCTAACAGTATGAGATCGTCCGCGAAGGCTAGACCATCACTCTCTCCATCTTGTAGTAACCCCATGTTGTTTTTCTTACCTTCGTTGCACACTTTTTGAGACTTGATCCATAACACCATTAAACAAACTTAGGCTTACTGTCCCCCCTTTGTCTTACTCCTGTGGTGGTTTCAAAGTTTGCAGATGTCGCATTTTCAGTAATTCTTTGTATTTTCATAGAAACATTTAATATTAAATATTTAATTAATATATTAAAATATGTCCTCCCTTACTACTAAGTCGAATGCTTTGGTGATATCTATGAAACAAAGGAATATCTCACCATTCACTTCAATTTTTCGTTGGATTAACTGTTTTATTGTAGGTAGCGCATCAGTGGTATCTCTTCCTGCTCTGAAACCGTTTTGGGTATAATCCAACTTGTGTTCTATCTCTGCTTTCAAGCGTTCTGTCAGTATGGATTCGAACATTTTCTGCACAACACTCAGTAAAAAGATACCTCTACAGTTCTCGCACTGATTGGTATCCCCTTTCTTGTAGAGAGGCATAATAATCTCTATCTCCCAATCCGTTGGTATATCGTTTTTTTAAATCTATTTTGTTAAATAACTCTAGTAAGATCAGGCGCTTTACCTATCTTTACTTTTCTTAGTGCTTTTTAAATTCTTTACTGGAGATTTTCTGGTCCTGGACTTCCTGTACGTAGTTGTTCTCCGTCTCGATTTCGTTTATTCCCTTGATGTCTTTTTTCCTCTTCCTGTGTCCAGAAGATCTTTAAAATAGTCTCCTCCATCTACTTATAATGTCTAACTCCTTTGTTAACAGCCGCCCATCTTTATTTCTCACATAAGTGATTTCATTTCTATTCGTTTTTCTCATTTTTTTTCCTACACTGTAGAATAATTTTTTATTTCTATCAAAATTTCCTTGCATTTTTAGTTCAAAAGTTTCCCATGCTTCATTCTTCGCCTTCAGAACTATATTTTTCCCACTTTCTGTTTGTCTTATACATCTCATAGGCTTCTTCTGTTTGGTCCTTTAGATATTTATTTTAACCATTTTTTTCTTTTATAGCTAATTTTACGTCATTTGTCCATCAAGACGTACGCGTTCTTTATTTATTACTTCTGCTACAGTTCCACATGCTTCCTTCGCACTCTCTGTCATACTGATTTTAATTATCTTTCATAATGTTTGGATATCGTGCTCGTCTTCGCTATATAGGGTTGCAGTCTCTTGTCCAATTCTTTTCTGTATCGATCTTGTATTTCTCTTTCTCTTCTTTGTCTTTTTGACTATATGTTGATCCTCATTTTCTTTTTTTTCTTAGAACAGCCTGGTTTTAGCTTCCACCATATAATAGTCGCTTCCCACTTCCATACTTCTTCTAACCTTCGTATCTTTTACTCTTTTAGACAGTGTTTTTGATACCATTACATAGTTCAAAATAGATTTTTTATTTCAGCTCACCATTATTCGAGTTAATTTGTGAACTTCTTTATGTTCGCACTTAGTATTCGTAATTATAAGTTTGTTTTCCGTACAAAACTCTAGTAGAATTCTGCAATTTCTTGTGATAGTTTCTTCTCCATGTCTTTTTATTATTATTATGTTGATATCGATTTGTATCATTTCTCACCCTTGCATTTAAATTTCTTACAATTATTAACTTATTGTTTTTTGTCTTTACTGTTTTCTCCAATACTTTAAAAAACTATATTTTTCTTTCCATATTTTTGTCCTCATTTGGTCCATATGCAACAATACAACTCACTTCCAAACCTTCATTCATAGACATAACTACTTTCAATATTCTTGCACTTTGCCGTCTCTGTATCCTTCAAGCCACAAAGATTAATAGATGACCTTCTATTGCTCCGTTTCCGCCAGCCTTAATAACTTTAATTTAGAATTTGTAAATTCCTTCATCAGCTTCCTTTTTTCTACCATTTAAGCTTTTTATATGTTGGCACATGGAACAAAATGGACACGATTTTTAGCGTCTTTTATTTCTTTTTTATTTTTATTGCTCATTCTCCCGTCTCTCATATAATTATCTATCATTCCCTAGTAATCCATTGTTCTGCCCTTGTCCATTGCCGTGGTCGTTGCTGTATTATCCGTCCCATCCCTCCCACTCCTAGGTGTTTTTTAAAGTAGGTTATTGTAATTGCGCGAATTTTCTCTTCTTTAGCTTGCTCGTCTGGGTCAGGTGATCTCTCACTGTATTTTCTTGTTTGCGGTTTGGGTTGCTCTTTATCACTTTTTTGTCTTATGTTTGTTATTTCCGGCTTGATATCATAAACTGTGTACGGTTTTTTTATTAATTATTAGTTTGTTGAACCTCGTAGAAACTTTTCTGTTTCATCCATTTTAATAACTTAAACCTTTGTTCTAAAATCTTCTTGGTATACGCTGATTCTATCCAAACATTTTGTTAATATTCTGCAGATATCTCTTCTCACTAAGTATTTGTCTTCTGATTTTTACTGTATTCAATACAATTTGCACCGGTCTTCTTTTTCCTGCTTTTTCTTTACCTTACTCTTCTTACATCTAGTAGTTTATGATCCTTTATTGGTATTTCTAATGATTGTATCACGTCCGTTATCTTCTTTACAAGACTTGGTTACGTTTCGTGTGTCTCTTTCTTTATACCATCTATAATGACAAATTTACTCATCACTTCACGTTCTATTAGATTCATTCTTTATTTCTGTTTTCTAATTTGTTGTTTCAACAGTTTATTTTCCCGTTTTAGCTCTTCGGCCATCTTTTCTAATTTTTTCATGATTTTCTCCATCTTTGTCTCTTCGTGCACCTGCACTACCGCTATATTCTACTATTTTAACAAATTGGATAACAAATCAAAAACTGATCCACACATCACCGCCAACCAGTACTCGCTCTTTTGTTCACTGTTTTGCTTTAGATTTCAAATTTGCAGAGGGTTCGCAGCGTAGCTTACAGCTCTGATCTCTAATGTATTTGAAATTTCAGACTAGGCACCGTGCTGTGTATTTATTTACAAAGCAAATAGCTTGTATCTTACTGTGTGGCACATGATGTTTAATTGGTCGTGGTAATTTTGGCTAATTATTTCCATCTTGCATTGAAAGATGAATAACTTAGACAAAGTAATTCTTCTCATCACAAGCGCACAGAACTCTAGATACTATGGAAGGCTGAAATGACTAGATATTCCAAATCCCAACTTTTGAATTTTTCTCGTTGGCGTAAGGGCGTGGGGTTTAGCTTGATACCAGCTTAGGCAAAAACTCATTATCAAAAAAATATTCGATGCCTTGAAACACATCCGCGTAACAGAGTTTGGAGTTCAAAGTTACTACAGCGTCTGTTTTGTAGATAATAGACCAGGCCCGCAGTTAAGTGAAGCGAAAACCAAACCGATAAAACAGCAGAACATTACGATGCTTGATAAGCTTCTCAAATAGATTGAGTGAGATTTTCTAGAACACCTTAACCAATGATAGTTGAAGATTTTGGGTAAGAATTTCTGTGGAAGTATGATGTATGTAAGTGTCTTAGGTTTTTTGGTTTAGAGTGCCTCGAACTAAGTTTTTGTCTGATGTTATAGCATCGATCAGTTTTTTCCCAAATCGGATTTGTAGTTCATGGCAAATATTATTTACTATGCAAAAAAAGGAAATAAAACAAGTTTCGTTTGGTAGTTAATAAACTTTTTTGTCCTTCTTCTGTAAGATTGGTTAAAACGTTCACTTCTTCTTTGAAGGTATGCGATTTTGCACGCGTTAAAGAGTTGGTTTTGCTATAGCCGGTGAACATATACAGTGTTGTGCCAGACTTTAATGATATTCTAGATCTAACAAACTAACTAATTATTCTTTAAATACCCGTCGGTGTGGTTTTTTGAAGATAAGTTACATGACTCCAAAGCTTCAAAACAGCTCTTAGGAATTCAGTCAAAAACAAATGGAATAATGTTATTGGTCTTTTCTGGTGGTTTGATCTGATTTACCATCACCGTTCGCTAGTCTCGATATTGTACAGTTTCGGCGAGAAAACTGCGGGAGATCATGACGTCGGTCAACAATAAAGTTAGAGAACAAGGGATGCTCTCCTTGTAGTAAGATTTACAAATAAAGGAGAAAAGGATAAACATATCTTTGAAAGATGCAGTTTTTTAGCTGCTACTTTCTGTACAGACATTTATTTATGCTCAGAAAAGTTTGAAGCAAGAAGGGTGGGCTAATGCTTGAGAAAAGACTTAGTTAAAAACATATGCACGCTAGTGTGAAATAAACGTAAGGCTAAATAAGTCTTAGTAATTCGGTCCATGTAGGGTGTTGGGGTTCTTGAGAAACTTTCTGAGTCAACTGACCAGGATTTTCTCAAGCAGTTTGTTCAACAGATAAAGTTTTAAGTGAGGTCTGAAGCAGGGGAAGTTAAGAGACCTAGAAGTTTTTTGATTAGAAAAACCTTTGCTGGACCGAATTTTAGTCCGATATTCGTAATATTGTATTAAGTAGTAAATTTCTTTTTCCAAATCAAACTTGTAGCTTGTGCGAATATTATTTATTGTGCGAAAGACATTGGGGATACGGAGTTGGTTTAAGTGATCGCAAACTTTGAGAATGTTTACCTTTGCTTGAGAATTGATTCTACCATCATTATAGAAAGAGTGGAAATTTTTAGTTTTCTTTTAGTCGTTGAGGATCTAGAGTTTGTGCCCCTATCTCTTGAGATCATCCCGGTCAATGTAGTGCAGTTATTATGTAATGGTCTGGAAGCCGTCACTTAAATTTAATTATTTCTTTGCAGACTTGGGTACGCTCGGTATAACTCCTTTCAGTCTATGTCAATTTTTGCATAGAATTCCAATTTATAGGATGTCACCTTCTGCTGTCCAAATTTTAAAAATGCGCGTTTACTTTCCGCTTGATCGTTCTGGCGCATAGAGTGCTCTGAAGTATGTTTTTTAAGTAGTTTCCACTGAAGGATCTATACTTGAATTTTCTTTAACGTTCATCAATCTTAAAGTAATCTGCATTAACCAGTTTCGAAGCTAAATAGTGTGTGTCTGATAATCAGGTGAGCTGAGTTCTTCTTTTACTTTATCCTTTTTGGAGTTTTCTGCGTAAAGTCTTAGCCTTTTATTTTATCTATTTTTTAGACAACTCCCGGAAGGCTATTAAGCCTATTAATAACTGCTTGATGTTTATCATTCCAATTCCTACCGCACGAACCGAAGCTTGGTACAAAGAAACGTATCAGTTCCGGCCGGATGATACCATCGTTATCCATCTAGGGTGAGATCTTGACTCAATGTACCAGCACACTCTTTCATATTTTTAAGAAGAATCTATTAAATCCTTTTTCCCTACTTCTTTCTTTTGTAGTTATTTAACAGATATTTTGTTTTGCATCGTTTTGCCCATCTGTGGAGCACGATGGAACTTGGTTAGCCTCCAATCCTTTGTCTTCTTTTTTCTCCAAAACCTCTTCACCCTCTCACTGTGGGTCTTCCACCGCTCCTGTGTCCAAGCTGCGCTGGGCCTGATTGTTTGAGCATCCACAAAGTGGTGGTTGTCGACTAGTTGGCTGAATTTATTTCTGTCGTGTACGTCGTCGCTGATGCCGATTTCCTGAAGGTCTTTATCAGTTTGTATAAGCCAATTGTTTTTCACTTTCATGGAAAGGACAAGGTTAAGGATTCGTTTAGTGAGCCTGCAAGATATGCCCATAAAATTTTAACCGCCTTTTCCCAAAAATGTCTGTTATTTTTTCAGAATGTTGATATAATTCCAGTGATTACCTTTTTATCCAGATTCTCCCTATGCAGACTGGACCAAAAATTTTTCTAAAATTTTTTTTTTATTTTTCTATGTTCTTAATAAGTGTTTTAACCCCTATAATTAAAGGCTTGCATGCATATAGCGCTTTTGGTTTGACTACCGTGTTGTAATGTCTTAGTTTTGCGTTATCGGATATCGATTTTTTTGTTGTACGCGTTCCAGGTAATTCTATAAACGTTTGGCAATTTAGAAAGTCTCCCTTCGTTTTCTTCGCGATTTAATCCTGAGGGCTGAATAATCTCTCCTAGATATTTCAATTTACGTACATGAACTATGTTTTCCAACCTCGTTGTCATAGGTGGCGAGGAGACTTTTCCATGTATTGAGCTTTGCATTAAAGATTTATAATTTTTTGTTGCGAAGTTTGCCCAAGATTATTCCTTTTACTTCTTTCTCCCAAACCCTAATTATTTTTTCTAATACAAGATAAAATAGTATAGGTGAGAGTCCGTCTTCCTGTCGAACTCCTGTTTTGATATGAAAAGGTTCAGATATTTCGTCTAGGAATTTAAATTTTGACGTGGTGTTGGTTAATGTTTGTTTGTTTAGTTTTCTAGTTTTTCTATCAACTTTAAGTTCTTCTAATGCACTGAAGAGTGTTTCTCTGTCAATCGAATCATATGCTTTTTTGAAGTCCACAAAGGTGACCACCGTTTGCCTGCCTTTGCGGATTTGGTTTTAGATTCAGTATTTGTTCTGCACACCATCTTGGTTTTGTACGTGCTTTTTTTCAGTTTTATTTTCTTTGTTACTGTTTTACGTTGGCTGGCGCCCAACCTTTTTTTTCAACTGTGCGGCCTTGGATGGCTGAAGGCTCAAAAATCGTTTTTATTTGAATCTGCGCCCTGAAGGCGCCGAGGAAGTGATCTGGTTGGTGAGCCTTTGTGGTTTTTTAAATTCGTATGTTCTTCCATCTCTTTTTTTTAATTAAGAACGCCGCAATTATGCTCAGCAGAAGTGTAATTTAATAAGAGCTTTTTCAGTTTACGGTTAGTCTCAAAGAGAGACTCTTTTATGTATTTTGGTGGGGTATAGAAGTGAATTATTTCCCAAGTGCAATTTTCTCTGTTGTAATATATCTCCGCTTTCTAAATTATTTCATTGATTACGTTTTGCAAAATTTGATCCTTCCTGTTTGTTATATACAGTAGTTTATAAAACAAGAAAGTAGAAACTTAAAATGAAGTACTAAATACATTATTGAAGATTTAATTCTAGTAGTAATTACAGATACTGTAATTTACAAATACTGAATAAGAAGCTATGATGATACCAGTAATATGATTATATTAACGTCTTTTTGTTTTCACTTTCAGTGTTTCAAGATGTGCATGTTATGATATTTATTGGATTTGGATTCCTGATGACTTTTCTACGCCGTTATGGATTTAGTTCGGTGGGTTTTAATTTCCTTTTAGCATCTCTAATGGTACAATGGTCAATTTTGTGTCGTGGTTTTTACCATCTAGAAGATACAAAAATTTCAATAAGTGTTTTAAGGTGAGTATATTACAAAAATAAAAGATCTTGCTTGTTTTAAAAATTTCAATGAAATTCATCTTCATAACATATTCTTTGTTATATATTTTTTATTTTTAGTCTCTTAAAAGCCGATATTGCTGCAGCAGCTGTGCTTATTTCCATGGGAGCAGTATTAGGACAAACTTCGTATGTGCAACTATTAGTTATGGGTTTTGTTGAAATTGCCGTATTCTGCGCTAATGAATATCTGGGGGTTGAAGTTTTCAAGGTAGATAAATGTGAAGAGCTTTTTATTAAAATTACGCTGTTACTAAAATTTCCATGTTATAATAAATAATAATATAGCAAGGAGCAGGCATTCCATGTTTTTACAATGTAATGTAAAACGAAACTAGCGGAAAATACTTATTTTCCGCAGGTTATTTATTCTTTGTGTGTCGTAGACAATTTTAATGTAATCGGTTTAATATACGAACAGGTATCAGATGCTGGAGCTTCAATATTTGTACACGTTATGGGAGCTTATTTTGGACTAGCAGTAAGCTACGTGCTTTGTCGAAATAAAAAAGGATCAGAAGTTGCAAATACTTTAGAAGGTTCTAACTACACGTCGGATTTATTCGCTATGATAGGTAAGATTTTATAAACTTTTCCTGTTTAGATTGTTTACTTACGATATTACTGAAATTTTGTTTCTCTATAATCATAATGGATGTTTATATTGTAAACATACGGTGGTTGTTTTGACAAAAAACTGAAACTACTAAATTGTATTTACACGAACGATTAACCACTAAATTTACCCTCGACTTGCCTACTCTAAATTAGTGAGCTGACTGACCCTCTCGGGTTTACTTACAACTTCCTTTCAGTTAAGCCTTTCCTTAACATTCAGCCCTTTCCGTATCTTTGCATCAGCACTAAAGCTTATAGCATTGCTTTTGTAGTAAACAGGCTCATTTTTAAGCAAAATAGCTTTTGGATTGAACGTTTCACCTGCCAGTCCTTTTCCGCTTTCTTGAGGTCGTCGACTTCGATTAGGGTTTTTTCTTTCTTAAAGGGGCTGATTTATGTGCTTTAAGAAAAGTTTAAATATGGAAAGTAAACACTAAGAACTGCAGTCTAATTGTAATGTGTGCATAATATTTAAATTAAAATGCTTTTACATTGTATCTACATGCAACATCTAGTACTTCTAGGTAATGATTTTCTTTCCGGATAAAATTACAGTAATAAGGAAAACATAAGAAATACCTGCGTAGTAGTCTTATCATGCTGGTACTTATTAATTATTTAAGAACAAATTTTCTTTTGTCCTAGTTTTCATATTTTATATTGAAGACCATTAATTTATTAAAGACAGTGTATCTAATCCAAACTTTTTGTAAGACTTTTACTACTAAACTCGATACATTTTGAACAAATAAAATTTAAAAATTGGGAAAGATTCTAAATATTAAATCGACATGATCTTGTTATGTATTATGTTTATTAGCCTATGATCGAGTTATGATATAGCGCCAGATCAAAACAGTCTTTTCTTTGGATTTGTGCTTTAAAGAAGGTCATATCAGTTTTGCTAGTCAGTTTACAATTTCTGTAAAAATACTATAGTAGTCTTGTAATTTCTACTGAGACCCTCCAATTCGTCTCAAAACTTATTGGGTACCAGCTGATTAACTGAACGGTAAGTTTAAATTTCCAGCGATTAGCATTTCATTTGAATTATAATTAGACTGGACAACCTAGGTAAATATAATAGGAATTCACGTGCTTTCCTTTTTGGAGAGGAAGTAAAGATATAATGAAAAAAAGGAAAAATTTACGTATCTAAAAATACTTTTTACATACGTGTAAGACAAAGAGGTCACCGACACGACGCCAGAAAAACAATTTTTATTTTCTTCTAGATCCAGTAAGAGTACCCTTTGTTTCTCAGAATTTTATTTGCCAATTTGGTAAGAGATTCATTACTTTCCTTTTGTAAGATTACGTAAAGTGAACTTTCCTCTTTAGATAAACAGTTTCTCGTCATTAAGCTCTGCATCTCAAGCAAGCGTGATCTTGATATAACTTTTAGAATTTACTGTTATTGACCTTCTTTGTTGATTATTCAGCTCAGCAGTTTGCTGATATACCATAAATGGCTTTGGAGAAATTTTGCACCGATGAAGATTTAAGTTAAGACATCCTCAATGTTGTTTGAGTGCTCTTGTTATAAAATTGGTTTTTACACATTCCTGTGATCCAGAAAGGTGGAAGGACTTATAGCTATCTATGATTCGTCAACTTTGGATTTACTGTGCAGCTATTTCTGAACAAACCGTCACTTATAGTTGTGGATTTTTACAACATAATTGTGCTATGGTGCTATTTTGACACTGCATTGCTTTTTTCTGAGCTGTGCGCCCTTCTTTTAGAATTTTTGCATTAGCTATACCAGAATATCGCTCCAAGGTACTACCTTAGCCTAAGGAAGTGGCAATTTAATAATGTCCAACAGTTTATCGAAGAATATTTAGGAATTTCATTGATTTTAAGTTTTCCAATACTATAGGTGGCCTTAGGTTCTTGGCGTTTGCATTTCTTTGATAAATGTAGACTGGGAAACATAAAATAAGCATAAACAAAACAGAAATTTAAAAACCTATAAAACATTTTTGCCATTCAATTCCTATACTTTAGAGTTAGAACTAAGGTCATTTTCAGTCAAAACATATTGGTCTCTGCTATTTTCATAATGGCTAAGATCACTCTATATTTCATCTAGCCCTTTAGATAATGTTGCTTCATAGTCAGAATCGCCAATGACCATTATTTTAGAATCACTGGCCATTCTAAAATACTTAATTGTTGCCGTGGTGCTATATATATAGACCCCCTTTGATTTTTATTCTAACGCAACTAACACAATTCTAAAGAAAACTAAGTGAACTCTGTACACATCATTTATTATTCTCTAACTAGAAGGTACTTGGCCTATCAAGCCCCTTCCAATATAAATATGAGAGTTATATTGTTTATAAGCTTTACCTGAGTTTCCGAGATCCCACAACGCTAGTTAAGGGTTAACACAGAGAGATCCGTTTTAGCGGATATCAGAATGTGCATAAAATTATTCTATTGTTGAATAAACAGGACATTTTTAAAGGCTTCCAGGACAGTCAGCTCTTTTAGCGCAGTACCCCATGTCCTGCCTTGGCGTGGCCTCTTATGGTGTGCAATGTCTCCCATCCAGTAAAGATTCTGTGGTACCACAGGAGACAATCTTATCACGCTTGTTAGCGACTACCTTTGCAACTAAGAATTCTAAAAGAAAGCAGTCTCCTAGGTATTCAGAAAATGCATATGTTTTTCAAATTTTATAGCAAACCTGACCAGTCACCTTACGTAAAGATTTCACAGAAGAAAGTCACTTTTTCCCAAGATTATTCATTGCAGTAGCAAAAGAGAAACGACTTAACTTTACTCAGTTTTTTAGCTATGAAAATCAAAAATGACTACCTTCACTGGCCTTGAACGGGAAAACTTGTACAAAAACGGCAGATCTTGGAACTTTGGTTGATAACGAATCAGCTCAGGAATCATTCTATGGCATTATTTTTGATGACTCGCCCGTTCAGCGAGAATCTTTACTGGTCTGATAGCCTGAAGAGTGTACCACCTGAAGGACTTTTTCGTCGTTTTTCTTTCGTGCCTGACTAGACTTCCTAAAAGATTCTTAGAGAAAAATAGCACTTTTTGAATACTTAGCAGACTTTTTCCAGTTGCAAAGGTAGTCACCAACAAAAATGATAAAATTGTTTCCTTTGAGATCACATATCGTAGATTTCACTTGATGAAAGATATTGCATACAGAAAAAGATCAGCGGCGAATTATCTTGAACGCCATGTACATGGTGGAGCACGGGCCGAAGTGCATTCTGGTCCAAGCATCGGACTCGGACATCCTTGCGTTTTGCTCCATTCTTTCTTTTCCTTGAAAGCACTTGTTCTACAGAATCTTTGGCTACTGACTTGAATAGATAGCAGATGCCACGTCTCTCCATGATATTGGGGTTCACCATTGTAAAAACAGTAGCAAGGTGTGTCCACTGAAAATTGACCCTATACTTAGACTTGGACTTAATCCTAAAACCTTTCTACCTTACGGTGTAAGACTGTGGAGTTGAGTTTATGTTATCTTCTTGCAAATCTTCCTCTATTCCTTTCTGTCTTCTGCCATTTTTCTCACTTTTTCCCATTTTATTCTCCTTCCCTCTGCTGCCTTTCTCACCTCTTCAAACCATGGTTGCATTGGTCTTCCTCTCTTCGCTTTTCCTATAGGCCTTGCTTTATTCACCTTTCTAGTAAATCTGTTTTCACTCGTTCTCTGGACATGTCTCATCCATCTGAGTCCTTGTTGAATCGTCTGGGTTGCCTCGGATATCTTTAGCTGTTCTCTATATACTTGGTTTCTTATTCTATCTTTCTTCGTTTTATTTTAGATCTTTCGTAGAAATCTCATTTTCGTAGCATTTATTTTATTTTATTGTCTTTCGCTAGTGGTTCATGTCTCGCAACCGAAAGTCAGGATGGGTTTTACTATCTCCTTTACTACTTCCACCTTTGCTGTTTTTGAAACTTCTTTTTTCCCAAAGAACTATTTAAGGGCGTTAAAAAGGTTACCCGTTTTTGCTATTCTCTGATTTATCTCGTCTTCCAAATTTCCTTTGTTGTTATTTATGATGCATCCTAAATAACTGAATTTATCTACTTGTTTGATTTTCTGCCCATTTATCATTATATTATCCTCCTTCTATTCATCTCCAATGACCATGACTTTTGTTTTCTCTATGCTAATTTCCATGTGTATTTTCTTCAATTGTTCATTAAATAGGTTCATGTTGTCTAGGTTTCTTTCGGAGTCTCCCAATATTGCCATGTCGTCTGCGTAGCATAATTCCGTAATATTAATCTTTTGCATTTTCCAAGATCCTACTGTATATTCTTTTTGTTTCCTTTACAATTCTAATTGCCTTATCCAGCATTAGATTAAACAGTATTGGGTTTAAAATGCAGCCTTGTTTTAAACGAACTGAGCTAGTGAAGCTTTCTGACGTGTCGTTTCTTTTTCGGACGTAGCTTTTCGTCTCATTATATAGGCTTTTTTGCATTTTATTAGTTGCTCATCTACTTGTCTATTCCTCATTGTGTCCCATAGATCATCTCTTTTAATTTTATCAAAAGCTTTTTTAAAATCCACGAAACATACATGGACTTCTTTTCCGGATCTTATAGCCTTCTCGCTAATCTGCTTAGTATAAACACTTGATCTTGTATGCCTCTTTCTTTTCGAAAGCCTGTTTGCGATTCTTCTAGTTCATGTTCGATACTCTGACATAGTTTCTCTTTTAGAATTCTGGTATAGATTTTTTCCACCGTACTTGTTAAAGTTATACCTCTGAAATTGCTGCGCCTTTTACTATCTCTTTTCTTATTATTATACCTGTTCTTCGGTCCTTTGGAGTCTTTTTTCTCGCTATTAAGTTCAATAGGCTTAGAAGCTCTTGTTTATCTTCCTATTGTAAATATTTTACCATTTCGCCAGCGATTTTTATTTTTGATATCGCATCGTCTAATTCATCCTTTGATATGTATGGGCTATCTTCTTGTGATGCCTCGCTGTTATTCAGCTTTTGCGTTTTTTCATTTTAATCTTCCATTATTACATCTTCTTCGAGAAGGTCCTTGAAGTTAGGTGCGATCACTGATCATCTTTATCGAGAATTCTCCAGCCTTCCTGCTATATAATGAGTCGTATTTTGTTTTTCTTAATTTCAAGTGTTATGATAATAATAACAATTATTCAAGAAGTCCATGTGTGATTGAAAGTAACTTTAAATTTTAAACAAAAACCAAATTCATGGGACAAGAACTAATACTGTTGTTACAATGTCAACTATTAGTTAGGAATCGTCACAGGCGCTGCAGGACTTCCACTGTTTTACAAGTTTTGATACCACAATCTTGTTTGAATTCTAAGAAAAGAATGTTACAAACGCTAAAGTCTCATTCAGAATTTATGGCCTTGAACGGTTCACAGTTATCATGTATGACTCGAAGATAGAAAACACATCATTGGCGAAAATTTGGAAAATTTTTATCAGTTAAGAAAGCTGGTGCATTTTGATTTCCTGCCTTCAATATCGTCCGTACTGCGGTAGCCTGCACTACAGGCTGGAAACTGGATTAGAGCAGCGACTTGCATCGACGCTCCTCCTGATTACTCCATTGTAAGAGTAGGCGCCAAAGTAATCAGACGTCGAGATGGTATGGCAAGAGCTTTCCATCTTGGGAATGTGCGGCTGCACTGCAAGTAAAGCTGAAAACGATGAGATGCGTATGTCATCGAAATGTCCCTCTTACACTTTGCCGTGCACTGGTTGCAAAGGAAACTTCAGGAATCAGAGGTCAGTGTCATTTACACAGAACTATTTGCTTTCTATACAATATACAACATAGATAATTATGGATTTCTGCAAGCCAAAGCTTAACCAAGATACATCTTGATTTTAATAACATTTTTCCGAAGTTAACACTTGTTTTATGTAACAAACGCAAAGTACAGTCACGCTGGAGACTGCCACTTGTCACCTTTTCAGCTCACTTTACTGTGTGTGTTCGTTTGCTTTAATCATTCCGTGCCAGATTTTTCCGGAATATACTGCTCCCACTAACAGACTGCTTTAAAAAGAATAAAAAAGAAGGTGAAGTTTCTCCTTTAGCTTAAACAAAGCTCCTGCTTCTGTTATTCTGTAGGTACAAAAATATTTTCTAATTTGCTTTCAATCTTCGTGCCTGTTATTCTTGATACTTTAATTAGCCAGTGTCTAGCGTACTGTATGCTTAAGTGGAGCCCTAGTGAGACGATTGTTCTCATAGCGTTTGTAATTGGCAAACAAGACAATTTGAATCTTGATTGTATTAGATATATGTGACAATGCTTTATATACTTGACCTATAAAACTTCATAAGCAGTTGTAGTCCTCGCTAAAGCAGTCCATGCCTTGTTATGTTAGAACTGAGATTGCTTCTGACAATCCAAGTGACTTGTAGAGGTTGAATTTGTTCACTGCCCATCTTGAATCATTTCGCCGCCATTGACCAAGTGTTTACGAGAATTCACTGCAGTGCTTGTAGTACATTTTCAATGGTACTATTGTCTGAGAAGTAAACTTCTAGTAAAACGGAAAAAGCTTGTGTTATTGTTTTTTATTTACTATAGTCAAAGTTTTCCAGTGTCAAATCTCAAGTTTCTTTTGTATTTTTGCTTCATTTTAACCGGTCTGTTGCCTTCTGCTTTAGTAAATGCCCCCGATACAGTAGGGTAGCAGAGAAATAAATAGCACATAGAAGTTCTAGTAGTTGGGTTTTTTTAGCTTAATGGTTACTTTATACCCTTAGTGCTCTCGAAAAGCAGGGTTCTTCTCGTTTAGTTTTGACCCTATTATCAGTTACTTAGTAATTAGTTATAGGCCTGATTGATCATTGGCCCAGTCCGTCGCTCTCGGTTCCTTTACACATAGCAGACTAAAACTTATCTGAAATGTAACCTTCTTGCGGTTTGAAAAGCGATACTAAACTTGATTAGATCTTAAAATAGTCTTGTTATAGACTTTACGAGACTAACATAATATCAATAACATTCTGTGTAATGCTAGGGATAAGCGTAGGTTGTCACTATTTATTCACGCTCTGTAGGTCTGTGGACGCCAAGAAAATCACAGCACGCGATGAATCGGTAATAAAGCGATTATATGTAAATATTTTCGATTCTTTTCTGTAAATTTATTAGATTTATCATTACGTCCGCACGTGATAAGATAAAAGTTGAATTATCTAGTTCAATATTCCGTGTAAAATAGGAAACACGGCTACTTTGATTGGGTGATTTAACAAATAAAAAATAATTATCAGGTAAACAAAATCTCTACTGACTGATAGTGGATGGTACTGTTTTATGTGCTAATTATAAAAATTGATTTTTATCCTACGACAGATTTTATCAGTTTTCGATTAAGTTAAATATTTAGAGAAAATAATGTGATAGCTTTTTTACGGAAGTAATAAATTCTATCTGATAATATTCATCGACTTTTATATTTCAGGAACGATATTCTTATGGATGTTTTGGCCAAGTTTCAACGCTGGCGAATTATCCGGAGACGAACGACATAGGGCTTTAATCAACACTTACTTGTCTTTAGCTTCCTGTTGTGTAACAGCATTTTCCGTTTCCGCCATTCTTACCCCTGGTTATAAATTCGACATGGTTCACATTCAAAATTCTACACTAGCCGGGGGTGTTGCTGTTGGAACTTCGGCTAACATGATGTTACAGCCATACGGCGCTCTAATTGTCGGTGTAATTGCTGGATCCCTTTCCGTATTCGGTTACAGTGTTCTAACGGTAACATTACATTATGGTTTTATTAAATTCACTTGTAAAATTGGCGTTTTTTTATGTTTTTAGCCAATAATCGACAAAAAATTAAACATACATGATACTTGTGGTGTACACAATCTGCATGGTATGCCAGGCGTATTGGCAGGTTTAGTTGGGGCTTTAATGGCTGCTGTTGCAAGCGAAAGTAATTATCATAAGAAATTATATTCTATCTTCCCAGCTCGAGCACCTATAACACCTCATGATGAATATCCCGATCTACCACCTGGACTTGGACGTACTGCCGGATTACAAGCAGGTTATCAAATACTCGGTTTAGTTGTCACATTAGTAATCGCCATCATCGCGGGAGTTTTAACAGGTAATTAAAACTATTCATACTTATGTAGAATTTAAAATACAAGAAAATTTAAAAATGATTAAATAGGTTATCTTGTGAGCGGAGAATGTACTACAATAATTCTTAGAAAATTTGAACATAACGACGAATTATTTTGGAAGCTACCCGAAGATGAAAAACCGGCTATACAAGAATTCAAATTTGGCCCAGTTTTTCGAGTTCAACCGATTGAAAAGTTGCAAAAAGCTTCTGTTACGATGGTAGATTTATTAGCGTAATAGAATAGATCTTTGTAGAGTAAAATTAGCTCACTTTAAACAAAACTTGCAATTAGGGATTGGAGTGATTAGAGAGATGTTTGCACTAACAGAATACAATGCAGGGGCGGAGTTAATCGATCCGTTAGTTAAACATAATTACTTGCTAACACGTCATTTCTTCAAACAATGCGGAATCCGCCCCTGATAGAACATGCATGAAATGAAACGGAATTACACCAAAAAACCTAGAGAATGGCACAACAAATTGTGTAGAGAATAAACAGCACAAACTAAAAATATAGAAATTCTATTTTGTTGATTGGTTTATATTACACATTTTTCTAAAGGCTTATTGTGTTGTTAACAAAACAACTGAATACAATTTTTTATTTAGAATTGATTTTTTCTGATTTATGTTGGACAATGAAATAGTTTTACTGTGTACCCACCATATACTGTTAAATAATTCCCAGATGATTTTTGCTTTCATAGTTAACAGTTTGATAATTATCAGCGCAACACTGCGCTGCTTTTATTCAAATTGTTCACAAGTTATAATAGGTTTGGGTAGTATTATTGTGTTTATTTGTCTAGTTTTTTTTTAAAGTCAGTAGTAACTTATTTATTTATACATCTCCCAAAGATTTTGTATTAATTTCTGTGGTAGTATGCTATCAGATAACCGCAACTATTCCAATAGCAAACCAAACTAATTATTATAAGCTGTAAACCTCTGAACACTAAATATCTTACTTTGTAAGAATCTAATAAATTACTTCCTTCAGGAAAATTTATTCTTGTGTGGTAAAGTCCAGGTGTTCACCTAATCCTATTAAATTGAAGTATTAAATTTGAAGTTTCCATTAATACTCTTTCTCCCAAGTGATGTGCTTTTGAATGTTGCTTATTATAGTATACGTTGCACATTTTATTTAAAACGATTGTAATGATAAGACTTTTCGTTTCAGATACCATCAATAAATTCAATAAAAATTAAAACAAAGCTTAGTCAGTCACTTAATAGACTTCACCCATACCTAATATTTGATAATTTTCAATCCATCAATAAGCGAATTAAACGTCTTTCAACATAAATATCTACGTTTGTTTTATTACCGCTGATTAACAATTGCAGTTACTCAATCTTAAGATCGCTGAATTAAAAAAATATTGTTAAGATTTATTTGTTTTGCAGAAATAATTCTAAAATGTTTAAACAATTTTTTGATTACTTTTAGTTCTTAGGAGTTACAAGGCACACAACTACACACCAACGTGCTTTCCATTTATATGAAAAAATTCAAATTGTCTTAAGTACAATTCTTGCAACACTCATCATTACATTTTCCTACGTTGCAGAGAAGAAATTAAATATAAATAAGGATAGATTAATCAAAATCTTTTATTTTACGGCTCATGAGTCACGACGCAGTTTAAAGGTTTCAACCTTGACCCTATCAAGCTTTAATTTTAACAATGTAGATCTGTGTAAGTCTAATTTACTTTGAAACTGACTCATTTATGCTAATAACATAGACAAAAGATATTTAGAGTAACTCGGAGATGAATTATGCTAATACTAAACTGAAATCTTACAGTATACGAGGGTGGTCTGAAAAGTTTCCGATCTCAACGTGAAGATGGCAGCACTCGTAAATAAAAGCTACCGAATTTCGTTGTTCATCTGTTGACAGTTACACACCAAAGTTTCAGCCATTTTGGACGCGCAGTTTTTATGTAACAGTCGTTTGAGTGAGTTGATGTGAGTTTTTTTGTGAAAATGGACAAAATCGAGTATCGAGCTGTCATTAAATATTTGTTTTTGAAAGGCAATACGCCTTCGCAAATAAAAGATGAGTTGGATTCTGTGTATGGGGACTCTGCACCATCATTTACCACAGTGAAATTTTGGGCTGCTGAATTTAAACGTGGCCGTAAGAGCTTGGGAGACGATGAACGTTCGGGACGTCCAAAAACTGCAACTACCGACGAAAACATCGCCAAAGTTCACCAAATGGTGCTAGACGACCGCCGAATTAAAGTGAGAGAGATAGCAGAGGTTATGAACATGTCAAAAGAACGTGTTTGTCACATATTAAATCAACATTTAGGCATGAGAAAGCTGTCCGCGAGTTGGGTGCCGCGTTTGCTCACGTTAGACCAAAAACGTGTTCGAATGAATATTTCCAACGCTCTTTTGGCGCAGTTCAGGCGAAATAAATCCGAGTTTTGGCGCCGATTAATTACTGTAGATGAAACTTGGATACACCATTATACGCCCGAAACAAAAATACAGTCCAAACAGTGGACTGCAAAGGGGGAATCGGCTCCAAAAAAAGCAAAAACTGTTTTTTCGGCTGGGAAAGTGATGGCGACTGTTTTTTGGGATAGTCACGGAGTTATTTTAATCGATTATCTTCAAAACGGAAAAACCATTACAGGAGCATACTATGCATCATTACTTGACAAGCTGAAGACAGACCTTGCGAAAAAACGGCCACATTTGCAGAAAAAGAAAATCCTGTTTCACCAAGACAACGCACCGTCTCACACCTCAGCGGTTGCCATGGCGAAAATCCACGAATTACGGTTTGAACTGCTTGACCATCCGTCTTACTCACCTGATCTAGCCCCAAGCGACTTCTTTTTGTTCCCTCATCTAAAAATTGCGCTCGGAGGACAAAGATTTTCGTCAAATGAAGAGGCAATCACCTTCGTGAACAATTATTTTGCAGAGAAAAATGCCGAGTACTATTTGGACGGGTTACAGAGATGGGAGCATCGCTGGGAGAAGTGTGTTACAAGGAGACTATGTTGAAAAATAAAAAAAAAATTTCAGAAAAAATGTCTTGTATCTTTGTTAGGTCGGAAACTTTTCAGACCACCCTCGTAGATGTATTGAAAGAAGAGGTTTTATCGTTAAGCCAGCTAGTACTTGCCAGACCTTTTTTTAACGCCAAGTATTATTGCAACTAATCTACAGATGAATCGGCAATTTTGGTCTAAACTAAAACTAACTAAGAATTCTTAAAACTAAGGTTACCGTCCATTGAGGTTGTCTTACGTTCTTGTAACTTTTTACAGTCATTGTTGTGTAGTCACTAGCGCACTGTGCATTCTTTGCACTTATGATTTTACACTAACCCAAAGGGTTTCACGAGTTTGAATCTTCTTACTAACTCACTGTTTTCGAAGAGTTGGAGAACCTCGGTGTTGTTGTGGTGATGAAGCCTGTCTTCATGCTTCTGTGCGTATCTTTGTATTTCTTGAACTACAGTGAGGATTTGTAGGTCCCTGTGAATGTCACAGTTGTTTTGAAATTTTTGGATCTCACGGATGTTGCTTGGTGCAGCACGGCCCCATAACTCTATGCCATATGTCAAAACGGGTTTTAGCTTAGAGTGTCTACCTACAAGCCAATACATTTGCTGGTATCTGATTTCTAGTTGTTTTTTTTTCTTCTTGGTGTGTTCTCTCTTTGCATCAAGAGTCATACCTAGGTATTTCACTGTGTTTGCCTGAGGGATCCAGTTATAGTTGATCGACACAGGCAGATAGCTGTCCTTCTTTTTGTTTGTGAAATTTATATGCACAGATTTCCTTTCATTTAATTTTATTTTCCATTTTTTTTATCAATCTGTTGATATTTTCGGTGACTTGTTTTAGCTTGTTAGCCGCTTCTTCTATATCATCTCCGTCGCTAATATTGCTGTGTCATCGGCGAAGGTGGCAACTGTAGCATTTTCCTCTTGTGGGATGTCGCCTATACGCTACCTTGTCTAACACCTGCTCTTACTTGTTTTAAGTCCAAATATGCTTCTTCTTGTCTCACTCTAAACATTCTGTTTGAGATGTATGATATAAGTATCTCAGCACATTGCTTAGGTAGCATGTTTCTTAGTTTGTTGTTTGTCAATCCCTCCTGCCATACTTTATAAAATCCTTGAACAACATCTAGGAGCACTAAGATGCAAATTCTCTTCTCCTCTAAGGATTTTTCTCTTACATTTGTGATTCGATATACCTGATCTGTGGAAGAGTGTTGGTTCCTCTATTATTGGTTTTAGTCGTTTAAGCAAGAGTTTGTCAAATACTTTTGATATAGTTGGCAATAAGGAGATTGGTCAATATGAGGTAACCTCATGCCTGGTTTAGGTATCATTATTACCCCTGCTACTTTCCAGATAGCTGGTACGTATTTTGACAAGGTCTGTTAATTTGACTATCCCCTTTCTTAAAAGTTCTTTTAGTACAATACCAGTTACTAAGTCAAATCCCGGTGCTTTTTTGCACTGATGTTCTTTTTGATTTCCGTCTTGACCTTTTTCGAAGTTGTTAATTCTATTTCGAAGTCCTCTAGATTGTCATCTAGTTGTTGAATTTCTTCTAAAGCTTCTTGGTTTGTGCTGAAAACTTTTTCGAGATGATTTTCGAATTCATTTGCTTCTCCTTTATTGTCCCTGGCCTATTTATCTTGTTCCTTTCTGAGTGGTAAAACTTTTTCAATTTTTGGTCGCACGTCATAGTGAATACTCTGTGCTTTTGTCATTGGTTACCTCTTTTAGGTACTGGTTGATCGATTCATCTTTGATTTCTAGAATCTCTTTTTAATTGTTGAGCCAATCTATTAACTCTCTTTTTATCAGCTGGTGCTTTGGTGTGTTGCCATCTTTTCCTGGTTCGTCTTTTTTTTAGCTACTAAGGATTTGATTTCTTGCTGATAGTTATTATCAACGGTTTTCCTTTTGATTTCTTTAGTGTTTTGCCAAATCACTTGTTAAATGCCTTCCATGAATTTCTCTGCTTTTGAATCTATCTGTTCATTTGTAGTTAGAGGTACTCGTAGTTCAATTCGATTGCTTAAGTTCTCTTTAAAGCCTTCCCAGTCTGTTGTCTGTTGTTTTATTGGCTAGGGTCGGTCTAATTTCTCTCTTTATAACATTTCCACTTAAAGTAAGTATGATGTATGAGTGGTTTGATACGAGATCACATTCTTCTTCTATTTTGATGTAATTCGCTGAAATTTTCTTAGTGATGGAGAAGTCCAATAATTCTGGGCTCTTATTGGGATCTGTAGGCCAATAAGTGGGCTTCGGTGTAGAGTGACAGTCGCATCCACACTCCCGTATTGCCTGCAATAACTCTTTACCTTTAGTGGTGGTGGTGGTGTTGGGTCTCCACATTCTATTTTTAGCATTAGACTTCTTCTTGTAAAGATGTTTAAAGTCTAAACTATTTACAACACAATGCAATAATGTTGAAGATATGAAAAGAAAACAAGAAAGGGAATTAGGAATATTTCGCTTGAGACTTTGGATAATATTCAAAGAGACTCAAACCGACTTGATCATTGTCAGCAAGTAAATGACGAACAGCTTAAGTATTATGTATTGGTGGAAATGACAAACAGCAGTTGTATCCATGGCAATAATACCTTCGATAAAGTTATCCAACGATTGTAAAAGTGGGACTAAATGCTACTAGATAAAACAATTGTTTTGCTGTGAACAATTTGAAAATAATGATTTCATTACTTATATCAATACCAATACTGGTGTTCCACGGGGATCCATACGGGGGTCGCATTGTTGTTATTCTCGTTGAGAACTCGTAATAAAGTCAATTTAAAAAATAATTTAACAACAGCGACACGATCACACACAGGCCAGCATCCACAGCAAAGTGAATTTCAAGGTGCCGAAATAGTTCTGCTAACTTGTAGGTTCAGAAACTTGCTTTTGAAATGCGTCAGGTATTTCTGCTCAATTCTGTATTTGATCGTTTTAAAAATAATCTTCAAACGAAACGTGACCGATTTGGATGACATGTACAAGTCGTTTGGTGAAGATGAGCTATACTTTAACCTAGAAAGGAGTCAAAGCGGTTGTTTTTTAAATTCGTCCAGAGTCAGTTGTGATGATGTCATGTTTTCAAACTACATCTCAGTAATGGTTTAAATTTGAAAAAGAATATAGTACCACTGGGATTTTTAAGTCGAATTTGTTATGCAACTAAGTCGTCTTACACTAAGCAAATTATTACACTTATTATTCTCAACTGGAAAATAGCTTAGGCAAAATACCGTTAGTTTTTGAGGTAACTCGCCATTTACTAAAAACAGTTTTTATTGCTCAAAGGAAAATACTTACGATAATTGCAAATGTTGGTATTTCGCAATCGTGTAATGAATGATTTAGAAGGTACCAAATTTTTTGTTGTTATTGGAATCTTTATACTAGACATGTATCAATATAATTATTTGACGAATTTCAAGTTTTTAATTAAAAAAAGTACTACCATACATCAACATGATACTAATTGTAAGAGTAAACATAATTTCCAGATTTCCTATAATACGAAAGACTTAACTTTAGTAAAATCAACTGATATAGGTTTGGATTTTTTTTTAATTTTCTAAACAGAAATCGACTTAAATACTTACCTTTTAAATGCTTATTTATATCGAACAAATTTGAACTAACCCAAACTCGACTAGAATGATTTTGTGCACATAGACTTAATTATCGTGATACTTTGTTAGTACAGTTTGCTATTTATTAGTTTTCTATTACTTTTGTATAGTTTTTCTTTAATTATTACGTTTTGGGCGCTTCCCACACAATGTAATGTCGTTTATAGAAATAAATTATTAATTATCAAAACTGCAAAAAGCTTCTTGATAAAATATGAAATAAGCAACATGGTTCTTTCTGAATTTAGAAGAACAACGCAACACATTTTATTTATTGCAGATTGAAGCAAAAGTAATTAATATTACTTGCGCACTTTATCTCAACTGTGGAAGAAATACAACAATCACAATCTAGACCTATGCAACCGGACGGGCCAATCTGGCCCGCTTAGGTTTTCACTGTAACCGGCAACATTTTTTAAGAACTACGATTGCTGTCTACACCTAGTGCTAGCTCGCTCCTGGTAATACTCGTCCTCTTTTTTAGCTCGATGCATGTTTTGAAAGTTCCTACCTGGCGCACATTAATTTTTAAGTTGCACACAAATAATGATAGCTAATCTAGTATGTCTGAATCTTGTCATTTCTTCTTCTATATTCATTCAAAGTGTAGTCATATTTCTAGAAATGCTGATTTCATAGAATATTTTTCCCATTTAGGACTAAAAGCATGTTCCGCCATTAAGAAAACAAGACGGGCTAGAACAAATAAAGAAAAAGCAAACACCTTCCCAGAACATCTAGCACAAACATTTAATCCACTGGAACAAAACCCCAATATAAACGATGAGTACATTCAAAATTTTCTAGATTAATAAATCATTCTTGCCATCAAAAGTGACAGAAGATATTAATGATTGCAATAATCACAAAGCCCCTGGATTTGGCCTTACAACTGGACAAATACTCAAACAGCTACCAAGGAAAGCAGTAACACTTCTAACTATCACTATCTACAATACGACTAACCTACTTCCCTGAATTTTTGAAATTCGTACAAATAATTCTGATACCTAAACTTGGAAAACCACCAAACTTCCCATTCTCATACCGTCCTATAAGTTTACTACCTCAACTATAAAAAATGTTCAAAAGACCGTTATTGAAGAGACTAGAAACGGAAGTCGATTGGAACAAAATTTTACCGACGCATCACAGCAGTGTCATAAAATTGTTAACGAGATAAAAAGCAGCATTTTTAGATAAAGAACAAACATTTGACCGAGTTTGGCACAAAGGTCTATTGCACAAATTAAAACCTATCCTCCCTATGTATTACTACTCAATCGTAAAATCATACCTCGACGAACGTTTCTTTCAAACAAAATTTAATAACGACACCTCTAGATTGCAGCTAGTAAAGTCTAGTGTACCGCAGGGTAGCGTTTTGGGGTCATTTTATACCTCATACATTCCAACTATGGAAAACACAACTATTGTTACGTTTGCAGACGACACTGCGATACCATCTGTGAATGCAAATTAACCTCAAGGTTTGCCAAATGCACTGGCTCTTAAGCAGCAAATCCAGGCTAAAAACGAAAAATAAGGTACTCCTCTACATATGGCCTTATGGAATTCAACTGTGAGTGTTCACCAAACCTTTCAACTCAAAAATTATCCAACGAGTACAATAAGAAATTCTACACATAATATTTAATGCATCTTGGTTCGTTAGCAACAAAACTATCCATGATGACCTGGCTCTACCTACAGTAGAAAAAGAAATCCGCAAGTTCAACACTAACTATTTCCTAAACGTTGAGGTCGGCCAACTTGGAAATGAAATTCCGGTGCTCAGAAGACTGAAGAGGAAACGAGCAACAGACGTACACGACTAGTCATCATACCCAAATTCGGAATATAGTTACTGGACTCTTCTTCCCTTATGTCAAATCGTTCATCCAATTTACTAAATGCTCTCAAAGAGCAGATTGTAAATTTCTTAGTTAATAATTAAAGAGAGGACTAAAAGCGTATGTTCATGTTTTGCGCATTTTCACATATTTTTTAAAAAGGAATATCCTTTCAGTAAAGAAGGACTTAAAGTTCAAATTTGCATATTTCTCAATATTTGAGTTGTCCAAAAGTTCATTGCTAAATATATATAGTAAGGCCCAGTCGTTGGATAAACTTAGCTAGAGGATCATCGCCTTGTAAAAGCGACAGAGAAGAATTGTATTCATGGCAATAATCCTCTAGTTATACTTATCCAAAGAGTGAAGAAGTGGGCCTTAAGCCGTAAATTATATTGTCGACGGAAACTGGCTTTTGTGCATTACGTTTACTGTTAATATTGACTAGATTTCTTGTAAAAGAAATGTGACAATCGTCTTTTTGAACCAAATAGAAGATTTAGATCCTTGAATGAAGAAAGAATGTAATTTTCGCTTTTCGCTAGACAACCTCTATATTAGACTTTAAAACATTACATTGCATATAAGATTTCCATTATTTATGGCTTGGTATTCTGTAAGAATGCGCTCTGCAAGTTATTAATGTGAACTGGCAGAGTACGCTGATGTAGGCTAAGATATTGCCTGGCATAGATAGAACTAAATACTGTGGCTAACAGTGGTACAGTTTCTTCAAAATTAGAATCTAACTGATTATCTGATTATCATAATCATGTTGGCTTTAAGAAAGTAAAGATGTAGTCATAGTCTTCCGTTCCCCTAGCTTATTGTGTGTAGTTCGAATGAAAGATTAAACTCTGAGAAATTATGCGTGTGCGCAGTATAACTCAATTGATTTCAACAATTCACGTTATTAAGATGTGAAATGTCCTACTTCTTTATTGTAAAATGATAACGATACTCTTCTAAAACAAGTTAGTTTTTAGTTTTACTTCTAATGCTTATGGTTTCATAGATATTGAAAAAGGATCTTATTCTTCGGGTGGGATGTAAAGCAGTGAGTTCCGTGTGACTACGTCTATAAAAATACCTACTGGATTCGGCTAAATTCTAGTTTGCGACAAAATGATCATAGTAGTTGAAACCAAGAAATCCAAGAGAACCGTGAACTTAAGCCTCAACCACAAAACAGAAACAACACAGTTTTTGTTACACTAATACGCCTTATTTGCAAGCTCACTTCCAGCATTGATAAAAAAGCTTGCAAACTTTACGTGTCCATTCTCTAGATGTAGCTTCTTTAGGCGCATTAAGTCTAGTGGTGTAACTAGGTACCATTGTACCTACTCAACTATGGAATTAGTCATCACTTCCTATTGTCCGCTATCTCATTTATAAATGGCTGATTGATAAATCGTTGGTACCACATCAGTTCTAAAGTTTTTAAATTTATTTCTTATTTGTCTATATACTAAGTATATCAATTTATTGTGGTAGCTCTGCAACGTCGCGTCACTTAGTGACTTTTTCATTTTTCAATTGAAATGAGGCTTACAATAAATTGCAGTGAAGATTAGTCTGTGTATGAAGGGGCCTGCAAACAATAAATTAGAAAAGAGATCGTTCACTGATTTTACAGATCGCAACTAGATATTTCTAATTTTTGATTGTTCGCGCCATACGCCCTCGGTGTTACTGAGTTAGTTTGACGTACCGCTCAAAAGTGTATGTAAACTTGACAACATGACCGGGCGATTTCATTTAATTTCTAGGTACGATAAAGTTTGTTTGAAAGATGCTTTGTTTCCTCAACTTGTACTAATCTTGCAAAGGACTTACGGTAACAGAAAAGAAAACAATAAAATTTGTAGAGAAAAGAGCTGATGTTGTTTTGCAGTAAATGTAAAAGTCTCGATGATTTTTTCAGTCAAGTTAAAACCATTTAAAGAATATCAAGATAGGGAAGATTCTGGTTAACACCCTGTATAAGATTTAGAGGAAATTTGGTCATGATAGATAGTACGAGTATTATTATCAAAGAATTATTTCCTCTTTTTATGATACATTCTTATTCTTGACTGAAAAATAGAATGTTTAATCATTAGATTTTAATAAGTTTCTTGTATACCTACACAGTTGGTGTTTGTTGAAATCTGTAAGGCATTGATTCATATAGCAGCTGCGATTAGTACTCATTTTACAAACCATAACATTCGTCTTCTTAAAACATTTATTGCCTTAATATCTGGATATTTGGTTAGTTTTGCTCCATTTTTTATTTAGTGAGCAGCTCAACTTATGATAGCTATGTGTTATATCCCTGTTACTGTTACACAGTCTTTAAATAATGTTTTCGTATCAAGATCATTAAGTACACCATACCATACGATTGTATCTTTAAAGATACTCAGCTTATACTGTCAGCTTGTATATTTATTTAGCTCCAACATTTATGATTTTCGTTTCTACGCACTATTTTGGTTATTTACCCACTTGTCAGTTATTATTGCACTAAAATAAAAAACCGCGATTTTCTACTAACTTTTTTTTGTTACTATAATAAATTGATATGATGATGATGACACACGTTTAATGCCAAGAAATATTGTTCAAATACACAAAAATTGAAAAACATTTTATAATGAAATTGTCTCTTTCAATAAAACACTTTTTTCGTGTTTCGTATATGTAAACTATCTAAATGTAATTGGAAACACGAAAATCCTACATTTTTCTATTTACCCATATTGTAGGTCACGTTTGGTAGTTTAGCACCGCTTTTAACTTTTTACAACACATAATTTTCAATTTCACATTTAATAAAAACGTATTGTAATTTTCTTATTGCTTATGTTTTCAGGCTTCATAATTTCAAGTCCGTTCATAACCAAAGTTGGACCTCAAAATCATTACAACGACGCTCTCTCGTGGCATCTTCCTGAAGACGAAACCACTCAAAGCCCTGCAATTCAAGAGAGTACTACCGAGCCATCGAATTCAAATTCAAAACTTGAAGGACAGAGTGCAGTTAGTATAGAAGATTGTGAAAATTAAACATTTTTTTTAATTTGAAGGATTCCTTGTAATTTATCGTAAAAAGGAATTAATTATTTCTCTTTGTATTGATTTTCGAGATTAAATGGTTCTTGTATATTATGATACCACTCGTTTATTATGATTGTTATACACTTGTAATTGTATATATAGGTATGTAAACATTAATAAAATAGGGTATAATGACGGTAACAACAAACTCAGCCATAAAATTAACAGATAAGGATGTTATTTATTAATAAATTTTATTCTAATAAATATGGATTGTAAAGGTACACAGATTATTTTTTTCCTTTTCCACAACTTATAATAACAAAATAACAGTGTCATACTGTTTTTAATTTTTTTCTATCTGAGGATAAATACGAGCTAATTTTTTTAATGACATAGGAATTAAAACAGTCTGTACATATAGGTCGTCGAAATAGTTAAAATTGCAAATTATCAATTGTGCTTTTATAAAAATCGAATTTCCAGTATTGCGGTAAACTAAATTCTTAGCCGCACTTGATCGTTGCGTAAATTTGTGCTATACGATGAAAAAAAGAACCATCTCAAGAAAATTTGTTTAAGTAATTATAAGAAATGCAATTTAGCTTAATGAACTGAGTGCTTATTTTTTGTAGATTACAATATTTTCCAGCGTAAACTGAAAAACAGAGGTTTTTACAAAAGAAAGATCCTAATAATGTTTGCGAATTTTCGTGAATTACCTTCCTGGGAAAATGGAAATTGCTCGCAGGTCACAATTCTAATGTGATTTCTTAAATTCAAAAAAAATTGTTTTAAAAAATTCTACAAAAAATAAATAAATTTTTAAAGCTTCAAATTATAATAGTTAAATCTTTTTGGAAGCAAATTGCATGAAAACATCACTTACCAGAAATTAACTAATCATTTAATAATATTGATATACGTACGTACAAGCTTAGAAACTTTCTATTAAGAAGAAGAAATTCATTAATACAGTATTTAGAAAGAATTGCTTTTTTTATACCTTTGTTATAAATAAATGGCTACACAGTAGGAACTTCTTCCAACTATTTACATGTAAGCACTGCAGTAGTGGATTTATGAAACCCTCAATTTCGAGCTTTCCTGGCTTGTTTTTCATATGTTAACAACATGGAAAAATATTTTAATTATACTTGATTACAGGCAATTATTACAGAATTTTATTTTAATGTGCCCTATAATGCATTCCTAATGAGTTCACATAAATTAAATATTGATTTAGTAATGTTTTCCTCTCTATCAAAGTAAGTCATCAAAGAACAAAACAAAAGCATAATTTTGAAGTATTATTACTGTTCAGATATTTCTGTTGATTAACTTATCAGTTACTACTTTTTTACTATTATTAGATTATCATAACCTAACCTAACCTAGAAATGTCGATTATTTATTACACTTAATCATTAGGGCCAGTTCCACAAAGCTTTGTTAAATACGAGGATTGCTATTTATGTATCCGGAATAATCAATAAAAACAAATATTTATCACTGAAAATGGTTTTAGTGTTTTTCAAAATATTCTCTGCGATGATCGATACACTTTTGCATAAGTGCATTCCGATTGAGGTATCTTCAAAATATACATTTTGAACGCATCAACCGCTTCTTCTGGCGTTGAAAATCGATGACCACGTAGTTTATTCTTCACGAAAGGGAACAAAAAAGAATCATTGGGTGCCAAATCAGGATTGTATGGCGGATGACTCATCAATTCGATGTTTTGGCCGGTCAAATATTGAGATGTTTGGGCTGATGTATGAGAGCTCGCATTGTCGTAGTTAAGGATGATCCTGCGCCGCTGGTTGTTTTTTCTTATTTCTCCAAAGACGTCTGGCAAACAAATGGTCGTGTACCATTCAGAATTGACCGTTCTACGATCCTCTAGTTGCAGTGTAGCCGCATGTCCATTTATCACAAAAAAACAGGCTACCATTTGCTTCAAAGTGCTTTTTGCGCGAACAACTTTTGTTGTGCACGGCTCATCTTGGAAGACCCATAGAGTCGACTACTGTTTATTTTCGGGCTCATACGCATAGATTCAAGACACGTCACCTGTGTAGATGTTACATTTACACGGTTTTTGACCCATCACGATTCAATTCTTTGAGTTTGTCTTTGCTCCAATCGATACGGGCGTTTTTTTTTGAGCGATTGTCAAATTATGCGGAATTCAACGCGAACAAGTCTGTTTCACGGCTAATTGTTCATGTAAAATCTTGGGTATGCTTGTCATACTAATGCCCAGGGATGCCTCAACCTCTCGCTGTGTCACATGACGATGTTGCATTATCATTTCGCGCACAGCATCAATATTTTCCGGCGCAACCACCGATTTTGGACGTGCTGAGTTAATACCACGCGAAGAAACAGTTTTATGAAAATCTCCAGAGAGTGGTGGGAACAGCCCTTGAGGAGGTCATTATCATGGGCGATATGAATGACAGAGTAGGGAATTGTATGGAAGGATTTTATCCCGTAATTGGCAGTTATAAAGCAGATACGAGAAATAACAATGGTAAAGGACTATTACAGTTCTGCTTGTTGAATGACCTCACGATTGTGAATAACCCATTTGTCCATAAAGGCATTCACAAATATACCAGGGAGGAACGAGCTTTGAATCAGAAATCAATTATAGATTACATTGTAGGAAGCCAAACTCTCCGCAGAAGAGTGAGAGTCCACAGGGGAACCGGGATAGGGTCGGATCATCATATGGTCATCGCAAACCTGGTAGAAATGCAGTTAGAGGGAAAGACAAAGAAGAAAAAAGAAAGGAAAAGAATTAACAAAAAGATTAAACGTATATCAACTAAAGGAAGGAAACACTAAAAGAAGATATTATAACCTATAACACCGGTCAACACGATTTTTGGGTCTAGCTTCTGCATGTGAAATTCTGATTTCTCGGACGCTAAAACTAAAAGAAAAAATTATTTTTTGGATCAAAGTTTGCTTTTGTAGAAACTAGAGCAATTTTTCGAATTTTTGAAAAAAGTCACTGATTTTTTTATTTTTTTTTAAATTTTATTTTAAATTGCGATTAGAAAAGTTTTTACTGAACATCAAAGTCTTTTTAATTCAATATTTGTGATAAATAATAACATATAAATATAAAATAACTGAAAATTAGGTTTAAAAATGAATATTTTTCGTATTTCTCTTATGTTTGTAAGGGCTGTCTCGTATTAAACTCCAAATGTAATCTCCCATCATACTGCCCTTGGTAACGTCGTTCAAAGTCCATCACATCCTGGTGAAAACGTTCTCCGTGTTCCTCTGAGTAGGCACCCATATTATCTTTAAATTCGTCCAGGTGAGAATGTAGCATATGAAGTTTATGGGACATTCTGCAGCCCATAATTTTAAAACTTTTAAGCATAGTTTCAATCAATTCTTTATAATTGTCAGCTCTGTTGTTTCCAAGAAAACCATCGACTACTGCTTTAAGACTCTCCCAGGCTCGTTTTTCACGAACATTGAGAAATTCTGTGAAGTCATCACTCTTCATTAGTTGTTGAACAATGCGCAATGTGCTAGGGGAAGACTCGGCAATTGGTTTCCGTTATGAAGAAGAACCGCTTTTAAGCTTTTTGAAGAGCTATCAATGAAAAGCCGCCAATCAGATGGTACGAATGGTATTCCGATTTCTTCGAACAAATCAGTCACGTTATTACAGTAACAAATACCGGCTTCTGTCGTGAAAAAACATGAACAAATTTTATGTCGCTCTTGTTGATCAGTTATTTTCACATTATCTTCAAGCAAATTCCATTGCTTTAATCGTGAACCTAAAATCTCTGCTTTGCTCTTGGGTAGGTCATTGAATTCAGCTGAGCTTATGAAATGTGGTCCAAAACTCTGTGACTTTAACATGAATTCACTACCATGGGTGTTGGTTAGTGGTGCACTGGATTCTGTTGAACTTTGTGAAGATTGAACTGCGAGGTTATCTAATTCCGAACGTAATGGAATAGGAAAATTTTCATCATGAGGTATCGGAGATGACGTTGAAGGAAGATCAGGATAATAAATCTTTTCAGCATTTTCACCAGATCGACGCTTACTTGGATTAACGATACAAAAATAACAGTCTTGCACATGATCACTAGGTTCTCTCCAAAGTCGTGGCACCGCAAACTTCATGTGCCGTTTTTCTCCTCGATACCAGGCTAGAAATAACAAAATAACAACTAGTGTAATTCAAATTTGCTCGACATTTGTAAAACTTTTATATTTCAGTTTTTTACCTTCCAATTTTTATCTTGATTCCGGATTTTCAGGTTATAATAGGATTCGTAAGCTTCGCAAAGTTTCAAATTTGTTGCCAAAGCAAATTTCTTACTCCTTACTTTAATAAATTCACCACAAATAAAACAGAATGAATCAACATCCCGTTTACACTGTCTTGATGCCATTTTCTAATTTAGTAATAAACAAAGGCGGTTATTACAGCTGTGATAGACAAGTAAACACTCACTAATGGGCCCTTGACAAATAATATTCAATTTACTATCGGGTTATTAAAAGTGCTGCCATCTGTTGCTCATAAAATCAATTAAAATCTTTAAAACTTAATTATCGGCATAAATTAGACAAAAGCAAACTTTAAAAGCTAAATTTGGAAATTTAAGTGTTTTTCGGTGTCTAGAATCGGAATTTAAGCATTAGAACAGAAACCCAAAAAAAAAATTTTTTTTTTGTTGACTTGTGTAATTATAGTCTATAAAAGAAAACAAAAAACGGGAGAGCACTATGAAGTATACACAAATGCCAGAACAGCTATAAAGTTAGTGGTAAGGCAAGCTAAAAGAACATCTTTGGAGGAGTTTGGAAGATTCGTGGAGCAGAGTTATGAGGATAACCAAAAGCTTTTTATAAGGTACTTACAAATATGAAAAAAGTGTCCACTCAAGTTTCTAAAAAAATAAGAAAGAGAGACTATTAACAGAAGAGAAGGGAAAAATGGAAAGATAGAGAAAGCACTTCAGCGAGCTATTACAAGGAACTCAACTGGAGGAAGACATATCGGAAAATAAACCAAATCCTAAATCGCAACTAACACCTCCACCAATGGAAACAGGAATAACAATAGAGAAGCTTGTATCCTCTAAGAAGAAGTTAAAATTGGAAAAGGCGGCGGGAGCGAGTAAAATCGCTCCCGAAATGGTGAAGCACTTGAATATGCAAAGAGAAAAAGTGCTTTTGGAGGTTATGAACCTGGCATGAGAAACTAGAAAGATACCCGGAGACTGGAAAATTTCTGTGACAATCCCGTTGTTTAAGAAGGGCAATAACAGAGAATGTACCAATCACAGGGGAATATTTTTACTAACAGTCCACGAGTAATTCACAATATTTTTGGATATTTATTGTGCCGTGAATAACAACGGACCCGATTATGCCGGCTGCTGATAAGGTGCACCACACCGTTAACCTTTGAGGATGCAAGGGTAGAACCTCGAGTGGTAGATGCCGATGCATGCGCGGCAAAAAAGTCTCTCACTTGTTCGATTGTTTCAGCTCTTCTCACTGTTTGGTCTGTCATCCGCAGCTGATGCAGTAGCTTCAAACTTGGTAATGATTTTGAGAAATGACTTTATTTGAGGCAAATAGACTTAAAGTTAACCAACTTATTCATTTCGGATTTTTTTACCTTTTGACAGTAGAATCAGATGGAGGCACTATGCCTTCCAAAGACAGAACGCAAGTGTCTTGCTGTTGCCGCAATTGATTCACCGTTTGCATAGTAAAATTTCAGTTCCACCCGCACGTTAGTTTAGTAGGCAGCCATTTTAACGAGTGATAACAAAGTTGCCAAGCATGCTGATAGTAACCGCAGGTGACCAACTATCATACAGAATATCGTTCATTTACCTACACTACACTATAAATTTTAAAAGTACTGGATTAAACGGCCAACGTGTACTATAGTAATGTATAGTGTCATCAAATACTGTAAGAGAAGATGTAAAAACCTGTTGGTTGGCATCTGGAGACTAGCACCGGTCAAGCTTTCCTTATTAGCATTTGCTGATGAAGTGGTAGTCCTTGTTGATTCACTTGAAAGGTTCAAGTTTAATATGAACATATGTGAAGAAGAGCTTAGTAAGAGAAGACTGAAAGTAAGCATTTCAAAAACGAAAAGCATGGTTGTTTCGAGGGATGAGGGGTACTATTATATTACGCTTAGAGGTGAAGATGAAGAACAAGTAAAGTGATTTAGACAGGATGGAAAAATAAAAGAGGAACTTAATAATAGGATAGCTTCAGCAAATAAATTATTTTATGCGACAAACAAAAAATTTCTAGAAAAAAGAGAGGTAACTGAGACTACAAAGCTGACAGTTTATAAAAGTGTGTTTGTTCCTACGTTGTGCTACTCAAGCGAGATCTGGACCCTGACAGCAAAGCACACAAAGACTCTTCAAGTAGCGGAAATGAAGTACCTGAAGAAAGTGGCACGTAAAACCCGTCGTGGTAGAGTTAGGAACACCACGATAAAGATGAAATTAAGAGTGTCTTTGAAAAAAATGATAAAAGAGAGCCAGTTAAGATGGTATGGTCACCTTAATAGAATGGATGAATCTAGGTACCCCAAGAGAGTGTTTGAAGTCAGGGCTATAGCGACACAACCAAGAGAGCGGAGGAGTACTACATAGAAGGACAAGCTCCAGTCCAACTGCCATGAAAGGAGAATCTCCTGAAACCGAGCCCGCAGACTCAGTCTTGAGAGACCTGCCTGGAGGCATCCTTGTAAACCCTCTGTAACAAAACTTATCTGATTTTTTTTAAGTGTTTCACCTGTGGAAAAAACTTGGAAATAGAATTAGCTGGCTTAGTGTTCAAAAGTTACTTAGAAGGAAGTCAGTTTCAATAATTTTCGCTTAGAACATCTCGAAATCGCAATTTTGAACCCAAGAATCACTACCAGAATAAGATTTTAGTGAGTGATCTTGATATTATACTTAATATACTATCGTTACTAAACCCTTTTAACTGTACTTCAGTTCAAGCAAATTAAAGAATTAAAACCAAAAGGCGAGACTATTAGCTATTGATTGCGAATGACTGTCAGGAATCTCTTCCCTCTGAGAAATAAAAACAGTGAATTGTTGTCTTATTAACACATTTATACACGTGCGCTTGTATTCTCGTCCAGGAAGGTTTCCATGACAAGAGATTTCTTTCACCTCACCTAAACGGACATAAATGTATAGCAAGAAGGTCCTCACGTATTGTAGTTAAACAAATAGTTTACACAGGTATGTTTCTGATTTCTATTGGTTAAAACAAGAATTTTCCTTCCGAGGCTCAATAACTCGAGACTTGAAAACCAAAATAAAATCCAAATAATCTTCATAATACAAAAGAAATTTCTTCTGTGGGATCTACTTCCGTTAGAACCGGTTCCATATCTTATTTTCTGCGAACAGCTTAGAGTTTATCTGAGTTAAGATCCTCAATAGACTGAGTTGTCTCAAACATAGCGTTAAGGTACACAAAAACAGGATTGCCATCTAGACGGTATTTTGTATGTCTATTTCGGGGTTAAAGAAGAACCCCCACATCTGATTTGAACTGAAGTCCAAGAAGCATTTCTCTATGTGCCTGTATGGGAGTCTGAGGAAGACCCTCCCCATGGTAGGCGCAGAAAACTTTCAAAATCAGGTCCAGCTGCTGCGAAAAGATAATATGGTAAGAAAGCAAACGGGACAAGGGTGCAAAAACTATTTTTGCGTTAGGACTCGAACATGTTTTACTGACCCACGGGTTTGTTTTCAATAGAGACAAAACCAGAGTTTGTAAAAACCATCAAATATTTGTTCAGGATTTCAGATAAGATGAAGATGCTGAGTTATTCAACATTAACAGCTTAACGAGTAAAAGATACATCTGCGATTTAATTTTTGACACAGAGAAGGTTCCTCTTGCACACAAAAAAATGAGTATAAAGCTTAACCATTTCGAAATATTTACTTATTTAAATGTGACTTTCTGCATCTACATTTTAGATTAAGAAAATTGTTAGATATGTTTAGGATTGAGTAGGTTAGGTTGGAAGCTGTTGAACTTATAATCAAAACTAGAATGCACTTAAGCTGCATCAGATGAAGCACAAAAAGTTAGCAATACATATTAATTTTATGTAAACAACGGTTTCATTAATCTTGAAAATTAAAATACAAAATAAACAACACTTAAATAAGTTCAAAAGCCTTGTTAATTTGGTTCAGAAAGTACTGATTAGCTCGAATCGCGCATTAAATTGTCAGGATTGCAACAAAGTATGCATTGATGTCACAAGCAGAAACAGAAAACAAAGAATAAAGAAATATAATTATAGAAGGATTAGAACCAAGCCAGTTTTCATATTTTACAAGCATCTGTCTTGGAATATTCATGATTATGACAAGTGCGTTTGTACGAATTGAGCACTAAGAAAATTGTTACTGTTTCGTAGCAACTCGTATCGATTAATTCACTCAAACAAATTAAACTTGACGTTTACTTAACGACATTTCAAACTAATTTAAGAAATGTGTTATTGTGAATTTAGAAAATTATAAAGAAAATACAAGAAAGTTTTTCTTGATAGTAGATATCAATTCACTCTTGTTCAAATTTAAATTCTCTGACGCAGTTGTGCCCTCTATTGCAGAGGCCTAAAGGTTTAACTGAGCAGCTTGTTACAGGGGTAGTGCTCTCACAAAACAAAATTATACTAGTTGGGGAACGCAGCCCATAGAGGGCGCGACTACTGAAAGTTCTTTCAACTGATTTGTTAGTTTTAATAACTTTAGTACTCTAAAAAGACATTTTTTAATTGGTTTTTTAGTTTGTCTATGTTGTATTGAAGATTAAGTGCACTGTACTACTTTATAAGGTAAGTTTGTATCTTTGAAGTTCCTTTTGTAACTGTTTTATAGGTTAGATAATATTATAGATTTCTGTTTGTATTTCTTTTAAAGATTTGTTACTACCCGTACTAATTAATAGGTCGCATCGGGTCGCAAGTAAATCCTGATAAAATACATTAATTTGAACGAACTTTTATTACAGTAACACTTGGTAGAGATGAGATATTATATTGATTGCATTTCTGCAAATTTATTTGAAGTTTTACTTAATAACTATACGGTGTGTATTTATTAAAATAGTACAGATGGTTGCATACCTTCTACCAATTTTTTCTCGTAGTTATTTGGAAAAAATTATACTATAAACAATAACAACATAAAATTTATTTCTGTTGGTGTCCGAATTCCTTGCTTTAGAAATATTTTGTATTTACGCTTATGGATTTTTTACTTACGAATTTGTAAAGATGGAAGAAAGAAAACATTTTGATGAAAATTAACATTAAAAATTCGCTGCAAAAACAATAATTTATTAAACAAAATATAATTATATTAACATTTAGAAATAATAAAATCTTTAAAGATAACGACTAGTAGAAGGTATATTCTGACTTGGTAATTCTTCCGCAGAAAGCAGTCGCACTTTGTCTTCATCTTCATTCTTATTCCAATACATCATTGACCTTTTCCCAATGGCAGGAGACTCACTTTCTTTGTCTTTAATTACAGATTTCTTATACTCCCCTGCTTCTTTACTGTGATAAAACGACACTAACCTAAAGTTCCTCGAAACGTTGGACTTTAACTGTCTAAGTAAACTAACAAACGATGGTCTATCATTTGGTTCCCATCTCCAACAAGCTACCATCATTTCATATAATAAATCTGGGCAATTTTCTGGAAGATCTAATATTTGTTTGCCTATAACAAACTTTATGACATCTTCATTTGATAACATTCCGTATGGTTGTTCAGCAAAGGTAACTATTTCCCACAGAATTATTCCAAAACTCCAAATATTCGAATTACACGTGAAAAGGTTATCCGTCAAGCTTTCTGGTGACATCCATCTAAGAGGAATTAAATCTCCGTTTTCTTTTTGTTGATAATAATCACTGCTGTATAGGTTTTTGGTTATACTAAAATTGACGATTTTTACAGTTTGGCCAGCAGATACTAGACAATTACGAGTTGCTAAATCGCGAGGGATAATTTTTTTATAATTAAGATATAATATTCCATCGGCAATTTCTGCTGCCATTCTGTACATTTCTGCGTCTGTCAATCTTTCAGGTGAGTCTTTTGATTTCCTCAAAAATGATTTCAAATCACCCCATGCCATTAGTTCTGTTATTATTAGTGGGGGTTGTACCGCAGAAACTACTCCAAGAAGATCTACAACATGATTACTATTAGAAATCTTCATAACTGATACTTCTTTAAGAAACTTTAGTAATTCGTAATTGTCTTTATATTCTTGTCCAGATATTATTGTGCAGGGACGATTCTGAGACTTAATAAAACCATTACATATTGTTCCTGTTGCTTCTTGTAATATCTCAGTGTCTAAATCGTTTCGTGACAATTCATACAAAGATTCTACGGAGCTTGCATTAGTCGAAAGTGATTTCCATTTTTGAGATTTCTTAAAATGAAGATAAAGGAAGAATAAACTGATTACCATCAAAATAGAAATTACAGCAATTACACACCCAGAAAGTATTATCAAACCATTCGATGGTGAGGCTTCAAGAATTTCAAATTGTATGTTTTTACTAGCCCTTCCAGGACCAGCTAGGGAAACAGCGGTTATCGTTAAGGAATAATGTCCAGATGGAAGATTTCTAAGTACATAACCCCGATGATTATTTATATAACTAGATCGAGTTACGCATTCTTTATTAGGTACAAAATCATTTTTGTCGGTTCTCACATACTCTATTATATATGACACGATAACAGAATTAGGATCAACTGGTTCAAACCATTGCAGAATGAAATCGGTTTGATTTACGAAATGTATTATAGTATTAGAACGAATATCGTCAGCTTCTTCCCTGGGTTTCGTTCTTTTATGTATCATAATAGAAGCACTACATCCAGCGTTATTGCACGCTCTTATAAGTAAATTATAAATTTGAAAATGGCGAAGAGATGCAAGTTGTACTTTAGTCGTGTTTGTAATAATTACTTTCTCACCATACCATGGTAGATAATATTTGACAAGTGGATCTTTAGACTGTGCTTCTTGCTTTTTGCAGCATTTTTGATTTTCAAAATCAAAAGGTATATCTATTTCATCCACCAATTTCTCTGGTACAAAGAAGTGTGGATTTTTGCAATAATTTCTTTCTTCACTAATATACGGTTTATCCTCCAAAGTAGACACGTGTATTTCATAATGAGACACAATCCCATAAGAATATTCTGGAGGATTCCACACTAAGAAAATACTAGTTACAGTAGATAAAGCTCTCGCATTTGTTACGAAATCTGGAGTAGTGGAAAGAGTTCTAAAGCGCTTGAGTGGTGTTTGACCACCCAACATTCGTTGCATTGTATTGATCTCTATATAACAGACATACTGGGTATGAGGACCCAAACTGTAGATTTTAAGAGAATTCCTTGTCACAAATACCGAATTCCACGATGTATAAGAGCATTCAGTTTGCTCATAAACTTCAGTCATGTTTCCAAAAGGATCTGGTGAATAATGCAACGTATATCCAATAATGTCATCACTACTATCAGAGACTTTTTCGTCCCATTTTACGTATACACTTGTTTCGGTTATGTTTTCAAACAAAACTGTTATATTAATCTCTTTGCAATTCTTTCGATCTCCATTAGAGTAAGGAGAAATATCAAGAGCAGAGTAGTTTGAAATCCTTGCCAGGTTAACTAATCTTTCCGTTTCTGAAAGACATAGTTGAGGATTATAATGGCAATATACATGTCCCTTCTCTATTTTCAGGGTAAAATTATCTGGTGTCCATAACTTATGTAAATTACTGTTATCAGTTATTACTAAAGCATATTTATCACCAACTAGCCTCTCGCCCTTAATAATCTTTAAATTTCTCAAGAAATCCAACGACATCAGAGCATTCATTTTATGGATTTTTAGATAACCCTGTATTTCTCGTATGTTACCAAGTGACTTACTTAGTTCTTGTCCTAATTGTAATCCACTACCAGATATTATTAAAGAACCATTTATATGAGTGCATTGACGAAACCAGCTTGCATGGTTAGCATTCTCAATAACTCCTCCGTCACATACTTTCTTGCAATATTCATCACATATATGGCACCATCCTCCATCTTCACCTACAAATTCAAAACCTTCTGGGCAGTTTCTCATGCATTCTCCTTGAAAGATCAACCAACCAAATTGTTCACGACAGTCTTGTATTCTTATACACGTGCGGGTTTCAGAATTCTTAACCCTAAAATTCGAAATAGTAAAAGCAAAATATTGATCGTCGTGTTTGAACTTACTTGGTTTTTGGGCATTCAGAAAAGCATTTTCCTTCGTTTAGATAATATTGAGATTTACATGATATGCAGATTTCTAAATTCGATTGATCATCGCATGCTAAACAGTGGTCACTACATGGTTTGGATTGAATTTCGTGACAACGATTTTCGTTCCAACAATCACCTAAAAACATGTTAATATATTAATATAAAGGAATAGTTTACAAATAATACTACTATTAATAACAATAATAATAATAGGTTAGTTTACAGATTGGTTAGACAATGTAGAGCTGTCATTCTGTTCTTTTTGAGATTACCGCAAGAGGTTCGTGTTTGGAAAAATTTAAGTTAATTAAGATCAAAATCTAGTGGTTGCTCAAATATTGCTGAAACGATGAAAAGATGTTCTTCAAACTCGTGGAATGATAGAAAACTGCCCAGTAGCGTATTTGCTACTTTTCAATTTTTACTGGTGTCTTTATTGTCTGATATCAGTTTGTGAAGAACGAAACTGCGATGCTATTCTCCAAAGTTTATGCTTTTCTATCTAAATTTAGAACTATAAACTTTTTGAGTTAAAAGGTACTGTTGCCAAAGAATTGAAACGGAATTCAAACAAGCTTTATCAAATGGTCACAGTTAATGTGTAAAACAGATTTTGAAATTAAAACAAATTTTCTGGGAGTTTTGATTGCCACCTTCAGTAGCTATATTTCTGCAGTTTGAAAATTTTTGAAATGGAGTTCCTCATATCCGAGATTTATTTTTCTCGAGATTTTATGAATAAAATAATAATAATTTCCTTTGTCACATTTAACTTTCTTAAGAAGATCTTAAAGCAATCTTGGACATAAGAATAAGTTCACTTTGGGAATCAACACAGTTCTATTTGGTACTTAAAGGAGAAGCACCTTCGAGGAACTGCCCTAAATAGACATCCTAAAGAATTTCTCAAACTTTACAAATCATGTTATATCTGAAGAATTGCAGCATAGATACTCAACTGCTGAATATATTCTTTTCGTATTATAAATTTTAAGAGACATACATTGTGCAAACGAACTAACAATAAGCGTAATCGAACGTTTTCATTTTCTTTTGACAAGATATAGCGTCAATTATGGAGATGTTTTTGGAAATGGCTTGGAAGCCATCGTATTGCTTCACAAAACCACTGTTGAGCTCCATGTAAACCGCCATTTTCTATAATAAATTTTCCAGGACTAAGCTTTAGTTGGAAGCTTTAGGCATCAGTCAGGAGTGGAAGCAATAAACAGTGAACGAATAGATTTATTACTAACTTAACCCTCATAATGTGTAGCATAAAAATTGCACTTCTATTATTCAGATAAGGACGCGTGGGCTATTGTTTCAGGGTTCATGTTTCGAATAATATCATGAGTAAATTGTAAAAATACAGTATTAGCAAGGAAATTAAATACCAAAACTTTTTTAACGCAAGAACTGCCAACTATATTTTATTGCTACTGTACATTATAGAAGCCTTATACCAGGTCAGCCAATACATTAATTATTGAAAGTAAAACAAGGACTTTTATCTAGATATTTATTTAGAGAGCAATGTTATGAAAAGTATACGTCGAATCAATGCAAAGAATCGTGAACATGATACCATCACCTAGTATAAGTGGCTAGAACCCTAAACGACTTGAGAAAAAAGATAATTGGAAGATTAATTTAGAGTTTAGATAATCTAAAAGTTTTTCATTAACTGTAGACAATGACTTGGGAATTTTGAGTAAATAAACAAGCGTTTGGTCAATTAACCGTGCTGTCTGCATATGTCTAGTAAAACTGAATTGAGAATGGAAATGTTACCCCAACCAATTAGTAACAAGTTAGAAATGGATAAGACATCTGAGCGTTCGAAAACAAATTAGATATCCTTCAGGTAAAGTTAAATCAAGTAAAAAAAGAAAATGCGGAATTAAAACAAAAATTTAAATTACTGATCTATCAGAAAACGCGTAGAAAATCTAAAAACGAGGTTAGAGGAAAAAGTAGAAAAAAAGTGTAAATGAGTCGGAATAAAATTCTGATCTGACTAGAAATGAAAAAGCAGATATTAAGGGATATTAGAATAAAACTCATGCTTTATGTAGAAATACTTGCAGGAAATAATGCAAATTAATAAAAAGAAGCCGCAGGAAACACACCCAGACTCTGTATCCAATATTAACAGAACTGGGCACTTGGAATATGAAGCCAGAAATACCTAAAACTTCCAAAAAGCTTAAGAAAAGACCCCCAGGCATATTTTAGTACAACAGAGAAAAACGTTAGTTTATCAGCAAACTATGAATATTGCAAGATATATGAAAAACCGTGCATTTATTGTTTATAGTATGCCAATTTATCGTTAATGGGAACGCTTACGAGGTTGAAGATTTAAAAGATGACTGTAATTTCAAAAATTAAAAAGGTGTACAGGAAGGGAAACGGTTGATCAATTAATTAGAGAAGAAAGGCGGGAAAGCTTATCAATTCTTCATACAACCAAATAATGTAAAAGGTAGTCTTAGCGACTGCGACAAAAAAAAATATGAAAAACATAGCTAACCAAGCGCTAAATGTAACAGACAAAGAAAATAACAAGAAACTGTACTGTGTTGTACATTAGATCAGTACTATTTATTGAATGCAGCAGAGGCGGTAACTATAACTACGAAGATAAAGATGAATTGAGAATAATGGAAAGAAAAGTTTTAAGAACCATACTGGGCCCAAAGAATGAACCAAGAAATAAATGGGAAGGGCATGTAGTTAAGAAAATAAAAGAACAAGAATTAGATGGCTGAGATATATATAGAACTCCAAGCTCTGCAAGATAAAATGTACCCAGGTACATATGCCCCGACAACAACACTTGACAATGATTAGGTAGATGAATTCTACGAACAAATAACTACGGTAATGGAAAAACATAAATGTCAACACACACTAGTATGCAAAACTAGGAAAAAATAAAGGAGGTAGTGAAGATAAAATAGGCAACATCGGTCTGGGGGAACGCAATGACAGAGGACAACGACTAATAAACTTCCTAGAAGAGCAAAGACTATATGCAATGAATACCTTTTTTCAGAAAAAAGTAAACCAGAAATGGACGTGGATAAGTCCCAGTGGATTATATAAAAACAAAATAGATTACATAACATCAACAAATAAGAATATTGTAAAAGATGTAACATAACTGAACAAAATTAACATAGGCAGTGATCACAGAATATTAAGAGCAAAAATAAAAATAAATAAAAGGATTGAAAGATTTAAAAACATACAAAAAGTAACTCCCAAAATCGATGGCAAATTGTTACGCCAAAAAGGTGAAAGATATAAAGAAGAACTAAAAAAGAATCTAAAACTCCTAGAACTTAACAGCCTAGACATAAGTAATACTCGACGCTGGAGACAAAAAGTATCTAAGTCAAATAGAAGAAACAAAAAGGAATGGAGCGATACTACGAATAAATTGTTCACCAAAAGAACAAAATTGGCAAGTGAAGAAAAACAAGCCACTATTGAATACATAAAAACAAATAAGACATCGAAAAGGAGAATAAGAAAAGACAGGAGAAGGCACATAGAAGAGATGATAGATACATTAATACAAGAAAACAAAAATATGAAAAGCGTAAGGCGTGTTCTAGGAAGAATAAACATAAATTCCATTAAAGAGAAAGACGGTAAGGAAGTGCTTGATGGAGACTAGATAATGTAAATAACAGAAAACTATTATACAGAACTATACCAACAAAAACAAACAACGCCAGAAAATATCAAACATCAACTAAAAACAAAAATAGCAAATGTCATCACGATAGACGAAATAATGACAAATATAGAATCTCTCAAAAACAACAAAGCTCCCGAAAGGTGGGCGAAACGTAACAGAAGCTACAAAAGATAGATTTCTTGCAGAAGCAAATATCCCAGAAATTTGGAATAGTTCTTTAGTTGTTTTGCTTTTCAAAAAAGGAGATACGAGGGCTGTTTGACGGAAGCGTGACTTTCCGCTAGATGGCGCTGATATCGGTAAATCGAAAACATTAGCATATACGTCAGTCTTTTAGAGGCTTAACCTCCAAATTTCATGTCAATCTGTGAAATAATATACATTTGGCAGTCATAGAAATCAATCAAGTTTGTGCTATTTTGTAAATATGGAAAAACGTGAATTTCGTGTTTTAATTAAACATTATTTTTTACGTGGAAAAACAGTGAAAGAAACTGAGGAGAAATTACGGAAATATTACGGTGAATCTGCTCCATCGCATGGAATGGTTTCCAAGTGGTTTCATTCATTTAAAACTGGCCGTATGAGCACTGACGATGGTGAACGCCCCGGGCCCTTACAAACGGTCACTACTAAGGAAATCGTTGACAAAATCCATAATATGGTAATGGCTGATCGACGTTTGAAAGTGCGCGAGATAGTTGATGCTGTTGGCATCTCAATCGAACGGGTGCATAATATTTTACACGAACATTTGTATATTAAAAAGGTATCGGCAAGATGGGTGCCGCGATTACTCACAGTGGACCAAATGAGAATTCGTGTTCAACCTTCAAATCAATGTTTGGTCATGTTACAACGTAATCCAGTTGAGTTTTTTCGCCGATATGTGACTGTTGACGAAACCTGGATCCACCACCATACCCCTGAGACAAAGGAACAGTGAAACAATGGATATCACCAGACGAACGTGCACCAAAGAAGACTAAAATTGGTCACTCGGCTAATAAGGTCATGGCGACTATTTTTTGGGATTCTAAAGGCATAATCCATATTGACTATTTGGAAAGGGGTAAAACAATAACTGGCCAATATTATGCTGATTTATTGACCCGTTTTGATGTTATCTTAAAGAAAAAACGCCCACATTTGGCACGTAAGAAAGTGCTCTTTCATTACGACAACGCCCCATCTCATTCATCTGCAATTGCAACCGCTAAATTGGTACAATTACGCTACGAACTGCTTCCCCATCCACCATACTCACCGGATCTGGCCCCAAGAGACTTTTTTTATTTCCGAATTTGAAAAAATCTCTCGCAGGAAAAAAATTCGCATCAAATGAAGAGGTTATTGCTTCAACGCAGGCCTATTTTGACGAGTTGCCAAAAGAACATTTCTCAGAAGGCTTAAAGAAATTGGAAAGTCGTTGGACTAAGTGTGTAGCACTTGAAGGGAACTATGTTGAAAAATAATAAAAAAAATCTAGGCTAAACCTGTTCTTTATTGAAATGTCACACTTCCGTCAAACAGCCCTCGTAAGACCAAACTGGAAAATTATAGGCCAATATCATTATTACTTCAAATTTACAAACCCTTCACAAGAATTATTATTAATAGGCTAAAAGAAAATAAGAAATTCATTAGTCCATAGAACAAGCTGGTTTTAGAAAAAATTGCGATCATATTTTAACGAATGTAGTTACTAGAGATATCCCAGCAAAACGCGGCATCAGACAAGGAGACTCAATGAGTCCCAACCCTTTTTATAGCAGCATGGAAGAAATATTCAAAAATCTTAACTGGGACAACAAGGGCATAAATGTCAACGGGAAAATGCGAAATAATTTGTGGTATGCAGATGATGTGGTTTTGATAGCAGACAAACCATAGATTTACGAAGTATAATACACGAATTAAAACGCGCGTCAAAAGCAGTAGGATTAGAACTAAATAAACAAAAAACCAAAATCATGTCAAACGATGCGGAAAATCACAACATTTTGACGGCGCAGAAATAGAAAAAGTACAGGATTAATATATTTGGGACAACTAATAAAATGTGGAAAGTTCAATCAACAGGCCGAAGTAGATAAACGAATACAACTGCTATTTGGATATGCAAGCATATTTTTGACAATGATGAAACGAATAATACAAGATTGAGAGAAGATTCAATAGTGACGTTTGATACCTTACATTTTTGGACAAATTTCTTACTAACTATACCCAGTTTCCTAATTTTTAAAATATCCCAATTGACAAACTAATCGGAAACTGATGTGAATTGAAGAATGAATTTCAGCGATTCAGGAGATTCCTGAAAAGTTATTTACTTGTTTTAGATTTCATCAAAGTTTATTTTAAATTACGCACCCACTTGAAATTGAATCGACTTTCTTACCATTACATTTCTCAGGACAACTTTTACACGTATCTTCATTCTCGTTAAAATAATCCACTGAATGTGAAGGACTCCCAATTGTATCCCAATTAATTTCATCCACAAAACATAGCTTAGGACATCTTTCTATACGAGTTGATCCCGTTTCGATATATTGCAAATTGTACAGGTTTATCTGCGCAAAGAAAACATGCATTTTAAAATATTGACAAAAATGCTTTTAAAATTTAAATCATATCTACCAGTTTTTGCGCGTTTAGTCAACAAAAACCAGTTTTTTATATTTCTATAAAAATAATGAGGTTGAAAGAATGTAGAATAGATATTGACTATTTAAATTTTGCAATTTCATGTAAAATCTTACAACGTAGATTATTTCCGTGAAGTATTACGTAAGAATGGTTTTTAACAAACTGAGGTATTCATTGACCCGTGGTTACTTGATATCACTTGATAATGATAACGTATTTACATGAAATTTTTAAGTTTTGTATTTTTAAGTAATAATATTAACAAATTAGTTTACCTCTTCCAGATCTGGCAGGTTGTAGATTATTAGAGCATAATTAGTTAACAAGATATCACCACGGATAACGGCTAAATTAGGAAAAAGGGTCCCAATGCTTCTCAAACCAAAAACACGATAGAATAGAAGATAACCGCTGATTTCTTTCAATTCTGGAAAACTTACATTGTTGATATGTGAATAGGAATTTTCTAGTAAAACAATTTTTAAATTTCCCACCACAGCCGTGCATCCTCTCAGTTTGTTTTCTAAATTATTTAGCGTAGATGTTGCGTGCACACCTCCACATATTCGAGCGTTTGTAGGTAAAACACATAACACAAACACAATCAGAAACACAAACAGTCTATGCGGGGACATACCGTGCGCCATCGAATTTACGTCATATCACGAATTAAGTTTATTTTATTCTTTACATCAAACTAAAACGTCTTGCGCTGTTGTGTTAAGTAACTAATTTGTCTTGTTTCGAGCACATCCCATATTTATATTATGTATGTATTCTTCAACCTCCGTTTATGATTGTGCAGAAATGACTTTTAATAGAGCCGCTTATTTAGGCCAATGGATGTTAATTTAACATAGAATAGAAGTATAAATGGTTAGTAAATCAAACACAAGTGCAGTAAAATGTTAAAATTACAATTTAAAATGATTCTCTAAACGCTGTTTCAAAAAGTACAAGGTTCAGTATCTAATCAAACAACAGCGGTTTTTAAAATGTTTGCTATTCATCTTTAGAATAAAAATGCTTGTATTTCTAAAAGAATGCTATTGAAGTTTTTGTTTCACATGCAATCTCTATTGAAAATCCCCTTTTAAATCTTTATCAAACTTAATTCTTCCATACTTTTTTTAACTACAGACAATCTCTGCTCTCTCATCTGTTGAAATGGCAAAAAGGGAAGATAATACTGTTCGGTTAAACACACAATTTTTAACATAGATTTCAAGGTTTGAGTATTTCTGATTTCATTGTGATATATTTTATACGCTAAATACGAATATAAAGCAGAATTTATATTACACCAACAGTTTTCACTTAAAGGAAGTTAGTAATAACTTTCTAACCATAAAGGATAAATAGTACTATAAAATAAAGATAGACAGCAAAGGCGAGTCATATGAAATACTATTTTACTTTATGAATAATTTTAAAGGTTGAAGTATTTTTTTCTTTGATTGGCACGTAACCAAAAAGTTGACCAACACCCTTACGCATAGTATTGCTCTTCCTTAAGTTCCAGATAACCGAAAAAGAACAAAAAATTCGTTTTGGACAGGTATAATATGGAATAATACGGATAAAGTGGTTGTTGGAATTTCTTAAAACTTTTGTTCTGTATCTTTGATGCTAAGTGAAACTTTTCTTTTTTAAAATATATACATTTATTTAAACAAATACAAAAATAGATTACAGTGGACCTGCCGCACTGTGGTCGGAAACCAGTAAAATGCGGCCAAAACTCTAAAAAATGAATCTACGCAGAATGAAATTTAAATATATTTATATTTACAACTAAACATTTAAAAATTAGTATTCGTAATTAATTTATGCATATTACAATACATTGTGTTAAAAATAATACTTGAAAGATAATGCTTTTACAGCATACATACTAAGCCAAATTTTAACCATTGCTTTGAAGATGTGTATCTCGCTAAATTAAAAACGCGTCAAAACTGTCTACTGTACTTAAGAAATAGTCTTTCAAGCACGATGCAATATCACAGTTACTGCAGTTTTTTAGTATGATTTCAGTAAAAAATTTAATGTTCATAGTTAACTGAAGAATGTTCGAGTTTTCTTTATTCATCTTGAAATTTGAAAATGTTATCCTCTGTGGTCCCATGTGAATTTATCTTGTAATATGAGAAAAAGTTTATATTTTTTAAGGAAGTAAAAATCAGCTGCGGAAATTTGCGGGTCTTTTAGTAATCGATAAAAAAACAAGCAGAAATACATTTAAATTTATCTGTTGTTCAAATATTCTGTACGAGGGTGGTCTGAAAAGCTACTGAATTTCGTTGTTCATCTGTTGACAGTTACTCACCAAAGTTTCAGCCATTCTGGACGCGCAGTTTTTATGTAACAATCGTTTGAGTGAGTTGATGTGAGTTTTTTTATGAAAATGGACAAAATCGAGTATCGAGCTGTCATTAAATATTTGTTTTTGAAAGGCAATACGCCTTCGCAAATAAAAGATGAGTTGGATTCTGTGTATGGGGACTCTGCACCATCATTTACCACAGTGAAATTTTGGGCTGCTGAATTTAAACGTGGCCGTAAGAGCTTGGGAGACGATGAACGTTCGGGACGTCCAAAAACTGCAACTACCGACGAAAACATCGCCAAAGTTCACCAAATGGTGCTAGACGACCGCCGAATTAAAGTGAGAGAGATAGCAGAGGTTATGAACATGTCAAAAGAACGTGTTTGTCACATATTAAATCAACATTTAGGCATGAGAAAGCTGTCCGCGCGTTGGGTGCCGCATTTGCTCACGTTAGACCAAAAACGTGTTCGAATGAATATTTCCAACGCTCTTTTGGCGCAGTTTAGGCGAAATAAATCCGAGTTTTGGCGCCGATTAATTACTATAGATGAAACTTGGATACACCATTATACGCCCGAAACAAAAATACAGTCCAAACAGTGGACTGCAAAGGGGGAATCGGCTCCAAAAAAAGCAAAAACTGTTTTTCGGCTGGGAAAGTGATGGCGACTGTTTTTTGGGATATTCATGGAGTTATTTTAATCGATTATCTTCAAAAAGGAAAAACCATTACAGGAGCATACTATGCATCATTACTTGACAAGCTGAAGGCAGAACTTGCGAAAAAACGGCCACATTTGCAGAAAAAGAAAATCCTGTTTCACCAAGACAACGCACCGTCTCACACCTCAGCGGTTGCCATGGCGAAAATCCACGAATTACGGTTTGAACTGCTTGACCATCCGTCTTACTCACCTGATCTAGCCCCAAGCGACTTCTTTTTGTTCCCTCATCTAAAAATTGCGCTCGGAGGACAAAGATTTTCGTCAAATGAAGAGGCAATCACCTTCGTGAACAATTATTTTGCAGAGACTCTTCAGATTACAGACATATCTGACTCGTCTCATCTATTACACGTTGCAGTGATAGAGAGATCTTAGTTTAGTTTTGTTGTGGTATTGATGGTCAAAAAACGATTTGACTTCATAATTTAGCATGTATTCTTGTATTAGAATAAATATTGATATTAACGAAAAATACTAGGGGAAGCCGGTATACATTTATTTATTTATTGTAACCAACAGATACCGAATGATCCAGTAACAGATTACAAATTATAATTATAATTTCCTATGATGAAAGTAAAACCAAAACAAATAAACTATTGACTATGCTATGTAACATTATACCAGGCGACGGCGCGCAGAGTACAATCAGCAAGTTTTAGTTCTGCTTTTGTACATACGTACACAAGCTAATTGAAAATATAACACAATCTCCAATGTGTTGATTGAATATTTTACACATTCTACATAATGGAACATTCATAAAATAATTTGTTCTAGATGCTGGAACGTACAAAACATTTGTACTTCTAGCTAGGTACTTTAAACATTATATAATTTAATATGGAGGGACTGTCCATGAGATAATGAATAACTTTATATAAAAAGACTAATGCTGCAAAATCGCTTCTGCTTTGCAAAGATAGATAATTAAATTCTTCTCGTAATATCGAGGGCGAAATATCAAAAACATATCTGCCATATTTTTTATAATATAGAAATTTTAGAAATTGATTCTGAATTTTTTCAATTCTGTTAATTGAATTAAAATAAAAAGGTGATCGCCCACTGATACATATTCTAGTTGACAGCGCACCAATGTATTAAAAAGTGACATAAAAGTGGGAATTTTTTGTAAACGCCCTTGAATTTCTTATAATAAACCCCAACATTCTGTAAGTTTTATTTGTACAGTAATCGACGTGTTCAGTAAATGTTAATTTAACATGGAATAGTTCACTTAAATCTTTAACTGTCGTCTTTTGTTGTAATAATTTGTTACCTATCATATACGCTTTTCTTGGGTATAACATTATATACCATTTGTCGATGTTAAACAGCAGCGTTCTGATTAAGAACCATTGATAAATTCTGTTTAAATCTTTTTGCAGTAGGTCGCCGTCTTGATATGTGCATATTCGATAATAAACTTTAAAGCCAACAGCAAGCAATTAACATTTTGAATGATGAATTTTTTTACTATATCATTTATCATAAGTAAAGACAAGAGCGGCCCCAAGTTGGATCCTTGTGGTACCCCCGAAAACGTGTCAAAAACAGCAAACCTTGCACCACCATAAACAACATACTGTTTTCTATCCTTTAAGTAGGATATAAAAAATTCTAAAAGAAGCAAAGTAAAACCGAAGTTATGCATTTTTGTTAAGGGAGCATCGTGATTAACCTTATCAAATGCTTTTGAGAAATCCGTGTCTGTCTGCACAGGCTTTAAAAAGATGAGGGGGGTAACCCATCCAGTCCAACTGATTTTTTTGACTTCAATTTTCTCAAGGCTGCTTTTGCCTCTTCATCCGTAATACATGTCAGTGAGAGTGATGGTAAGTCTGTACCGCTTTGTATTATAATTTGAAGTGAATAGCGTGCTTGAGTTTTAGAATACTATACAGATTTAAAATAATTTGCATAGCCTTCAGCAATATCGGCATTAGATGATAATAAAGTTTCGTTATACCTCATCTCATTGACATCCCTCTGATGGTTCAGTTTAGACGCTTTGACATATGAGTAAAAACAATTCGGATTTGACGCTAAATTAATTTCCACCTTCTCTGTATAAACACGAAAAGCAATTTTAATATAACGTTTTATTTTAGTTCTTAGTCTTTAAAACTCATTCGAATATATAAGATCATGCGTAATTTTATATTTCCTATGACACTTCTTTTTTTGCTTATGAATTATGTCAAAGTGAACCATATCGGAGAAACATGTTGTTTAGTTTCAATCTATTATATATATTATTTCATAAAACAATGAAACTTTATCATTAATCTCATTAGCTGCATATATACCGTTCCAATCAACATTACTTAATTTTCTGTACAACCCTAAAAAGTTGACTTTTTTAAAATTATATTGGAACCCTCCAAAAGAGTTGATAAACGAATTTTTCGACAATGTGTAGGAGAATTCACAGTACAGACAGGTATGATGTCGATCCTCATACACCAGTGGATTGTTGCAACGTTCTATTCTCAAATTAGTATTACTAAACATAATTTTGAATTTTTCTAGAATTTGCGTAAATTTTGCTCGACATTGCCAGCAAAATCTTGATAAAATTCTAATGACATTCTTGGAGGAAAGTACACGCAGCAAAAGTAGCGCAATACAGTCTCTAATCTTATGCGCACCCAATCACTCTCATAGCCCACATTATCATCTGAATCCAGAAATGACAATCTATGACATTCAAATTTTTTATGGCAATTATTCACCACCGCCTCGGCATTTATTTGGGTTAGCAAATTTCTATCACGCCTGTATACATTGTAGTTGGTGGAGATTAACTCACCGTCAAAGACGTTGGAGTGCAACCACGTCTCCGTAATGGCATATAAATCGTAATTAAGTGACACAGCATTCAGATAGAACTCGTTACATTTGGTGTTAAGTCCTCTAACATTTTGATATGTAAACTCAAAAACAGTTTCATCACTATTAGTATACATCGCGTAAATCATCTATAGATCTTATTATAAACACACCAGTATTGGGTAGATCTAGATTCAAGTATCTAGATCATGGATCTAGATACAGCCGGAAGATCTTGTATCTGAATCTAGATAGTTTTTTGAAGAATATCTTTTAATTTGATCTAGATACTAACTGAATGGATCTTAACCCTTAAGATCCAAAGATCCACTATACATATTATATACTAAATTAATCGAATATATAAACTTTGAAAATTTGTTTAAATAA
>VTPC01001492.1:93493-122128 GCA_011009095.1 Ignelater luminosus
CATCATATATCCAATACTACGCCACTGGAAAACTACATAATTCTTTATTACAACAGAGCTGCCAACAGTGCAAGATGTGTTGCCTAACCAACAGTAAATTTCGTGGTCACGTGGCTTCCTCCTATTTATGATGTCCCTGTATTATATTATGAGTACGTAACAGACTTTATTCAAAAATACTTGAAAGCCTACCAAACTCATAAATTTTGTTATCAATCATTGTTTACTTTGCAAAGGATCTCTTCACTCTTTCCAGGAAAAGTGTTCTTAATATTTAAGAGTAGATATTTTACATTAAAAGAAAAATATTCTATGAATGGGTAAAAGAATTTGTTTAAAGACACTTAAATACCTTAAATCATAAATTTTGTTATCAATCAAAGGATTAGTACAAATTGTTACTTTGACAAAGATTCTCCAGAATCCTTCTAGAAATTCAAATTAACATAATATACTTTTTGTCTTGCCAAAGCTTTTGAATTTTCTAAGGCATTAATTTCTGAACACTGAACAAATATAGAAGATTCAAAATAAAATACGTTATGCGTTCAGCCAGGCAGAGAGTCTTGTGTAATATAAAGCGTAGGAGGTAAACAAAAGAGTCATTTTTGCCGTATCATCTCTAAGCTGAACATAAGTGATAATGAAAATAATGAATCTAGTGCCATAATGGAAACGCCTAATATCTTAAATGGGAAATTTTATAAAATAGTGTCAAAGTGTGACAATAAAGTGGTTTTGCAGTGCCAAAATTGTACTGCGAAGATTCAAGAAAGTAAATCATCGACCGGAAATTTTATTAGGCATTTGATGGTAAGTTACACCCTTCTTTATATGTTACACCTAAGACATTAAGTTATTAAGTATAATTTATAATTGTGAATCATATTTTGCTATTATACACGATAAAATGAAAAGCTCTTTGAAGTTAGAATAAATAATTTTTTGCTTCGTGACAATATTTCTTGTTTGTTAACATATTAGCAACTCTTACATCTACATTTTGTTGTTACATAGAAAGCACCCGGACACATTTTCCAAGTTCGAAGCAACTAAAGGAAAGAAGCAAAGAATAGCGGAACCTTCAAATTCCGCGTCAACTCAATTAAAACTTTTTGAAAAACCACAATCTGTTTCTACAGACCTGGCAAGTTTAAAATACAGTTATAAAACAAAAAGAAATTCCTAATGATTTTTGAATCCATATATTATTAGAAACTTTTTCAAGAAATGTTTCAAACCAAATCAATTTAAAAATACAATCTGCATAAAAATGAGCAACATATTTGTTTCAGGTTAACAAATTAGTAATGAATTATATTGTTAAAGAGATGCGCCCTATTTGCATAGTTGAAAAGCCAGCATTCGTGAAGTTAGTGGAAGGTCTCTCAGGAAAGAAACCTTGTGACCGGAAAACACTAAGGAGCAAATTGGAAGCAGCAAAATCGACGGTCATTGGCCATATAAAAGAAGAGTTAGCCAAAACAAAATATGTATGCACTACAGCTGATATCTGGAGTGCACAAAACAAAAGTTATTTGGATGTGACAGTACACTTTATTGATGACAAAAATTTCGAACGTAAATCGTTTGTACTATGTTGTAAACGATTTAAATCTTCTCACTGTTTTGATAAAATTGCGGGAGTTATTAATAAAGTTCATACTTTCTATGATTTAAAAATAGACAAAATTTCAGGAACTGTAACAGATAATGCTAGAAATTTTAGTAAGGCATTTAATGTATTTTCTATGTCTCTATCAGACACCAATGTCAATAATGATAATGACAACTTTGCAGAATTTCCAGAATTAGAAAATGGTAAGGAGGTCAATATAGAAACTCTTCCATATTTTGATGAGGAAGCAACGTATATACTTTTACCGCAGCAGTTTAGATGCTGCTCTCATATACTTAACCTTATTATAACTATTGATGCGCAAAAAGCGAAAGAAGATCAAAAATACAAAAAAATCAGTAGTTCAGTTTTTAAAAAAAGTATTTCAAATATGTAATCTGGCGAGTAGGTCAACAAAAGCGCGCGATGAAATTGAAAAAATTTGTGGTATTAAACTTACAGTTACTTATGCTACCCGCCGGAATTCTACGTTGGATGCTTGTACAAAATTAATTTCAATTGAAACAAAGATAAACAAAATTTGTAGAACACTAAAAGCAGAGGAATTTCAGTATGTGAATTTTCTTTTTTTAAAAAGAATTCATTATAGCAACAAAACCAATAGCAGTTGCTATCGACATTTTACAGGGAGAAAAAAATTGTAATTTAGGAGCTGTTCTTCCTGCATTATATAAAGTTAAAAATTCAGTAAATGATAAAACAAATTTGAAATTCTGCAATAAACTCAAGGAATGTATATTGTCTAGAGTCACAAAACGTTTTTTTAAGATAATGGACTTAAAAAGCAGTACAAGATTGGATCGACTTTTATTGATTAACAAATAAGAAAAAGCGAAATGAAGGCAAAATATGAAAATCGTAGTGGGCTTTTGAAAATTTGCATACGGATAGAAAATTACAAAGGAAACATTTTTTCACGTGACTTTTCAAAATTCGATCAAATAAGTCCATTTTTTTGAAATCTTTTCTAAAAAGTCAAATTTGACAGATAATGACATGACTTTGGTTCTAAAGCAAACAAACCCTGATGCCGGAAACAAATTTTTCATAAGTCAATGAATTAAACTTTTTTCCATATGGTGCAGACTTTTTGGTGGACACTGTATAAACTTTAAGCAATGGAATATTTTTGTAAACTACAAATAAATTTATTCTATATTATTATGTACATTTTTCCAATAATTTCCTGAAACAAAAATAAAAAGGATCTAAGAAGGATCTAGATACCTTTTCACAGATCTTGAATCTGTATCTAGATACATAATTAAGAAAAGGATCTCGTATCTAAACTAGATCCTGATCAGAAAAAGTATCTGGATTTGGAACTAGATACTGAGAGGAAGGATCTTACCCAACACTGAAACACACGCGTTGTATCATTTTTCCGAGCGTACATATATACAGTGTGTCCGAAAAGTATGGAATATCCTATATATCTCAGTAAATATGCATTTTATGCAAAGATGTTTCCTATAAAAGTTGTTTAGTGTTTAGTTTTACATTACAGGACAATACCAAATAACTATTCTTTAAAACAACAAAAGCGCAACGAATAATGCTTTAATTTTTTTTTAATGGGAAGGTATCCCTTTATTGTACTCATTTGATAGAAAATGTTTTGCTCCTTTCAATGATGTAAAACTTTGATACACTTGCATAAGTAAATTTTGATTAAAACGCAAAAAATTGTTTGAACAACGCTTAAAAGTTTATTTATTCATCTCTTACCTTTCCAGACGCGGTCTTTTAAATTTTCAATATCATCTAGTTACATTATAGTCGGTGTGATACACTTTTGTTTGTTGCAACAATTGAATGCGTCGTAGAAATGTCAATTAATAACCGAACTGAAGCGAAAAGTTATTTGTTTAATTAATTTAAGCATTTTGATTAACGTGAGGATAACAAAGTTACCAAATACGACTTGCTATGGATCATTTATCAGAAAAACATCGTATCGAAATTTTAATGATGCTGGGATATGGAGACAGAAGGAGAACACAGGAGGAAGTTTGCAATTTGTTTAATAACGTGCACCCCGAATACCATATTTCTCAGTCTACTGTAAGTAAAATTTTGCATAAATTTCATGAGACGGGTTCTGTCAAAGATTGTCCAAAAACAGGCAGACCTAAAGCTCTAACTAATTAACAACGTGAGAATATAATACTGGCTGTCGTGAAAAATCCACATGTTCCTGTTCGACAAATTGCTCGTGAACATACTTTGAAAAAATCCACTGCACACGAAGTTCTAAAAAAGGAGAAGTGGCAGCCGTATAAGCCTTGTATAGTTCAAGAATTATTAGAAGATGATTTAAATCGAAGATTGCAATTTTGGGAAGAAATAACACATAGGCTTCAGGAAAATGCAAATTTTCATAAAAACATCCTCTTCACTGATGAGGCAACGTTTTGTTTGAATGGTACCATTAACAAACAACACACGCGCTACTGGTCTTTGCTAAATCCTGACTGGTATGTAGAAGGGCCCACCCAATATCAGCAGAAAATCAATGTCTGGAGAGGAATCATTGGAACCCAAATTTTGGGACTTTTTTTTATAGAACATAATTCAACAGCGGATGCTTATCTAGATTTTTAGGATTTGACTTAGTTCCTGCTTTAGCTGTTCTATTTCCTAATGAACTAGATCCAGATGTACCCCATAACAAAATATGGTTGCAACAAGACGGGGCTTAAATTCGTAACAGATGAATACTGGAATAAACTTTCAAACAACTTTTTACGTTATAATCAAAATTTACTTATGCAAGTGTATCAAAGTTTTACATTATTGAAAAGAGAAAAAAGTTCTCTATCAAATGAGTACAATAAAGGGATACCTTCCCATTAAAAAAATTGAAGCATTATTCGTTGTGTTTTTGTGTTTTTAAAAAATAGTTATGTGGTATTGCCCTGTAATGTAAAACTAAACACTAAACAACTTTTATAGGAAACATTTTTCCATAAAATGCATATTTACTGAGATATATAGGATATTCCATACTTTTCGGACACACTGTATATTTAACGCCGTTTGTCTTTTGGTATTCGCGACATTTCGAAAGCAAACTACGATTATCCTTAGTAAGGGAATCATTTACATAGATTGCAGTTTCAAGATGATTTTGAATGAACTGAAGAAGTGGTAAAAGGTGAGATTTGTTAAAATTGCGTTTTATCTTCGACGCTTAATGAATTCTTCATCTAGCCGACTGACGAATTTGACGACAATTCCTCTGTGATCACCTGGTTTAGCCTGATTTTTCTGCAATCGATGACAAGCGTCGATCATGTTTTTATCCATCTTGAAATCTAAAGCAGACCCGATGGCATGAATAGTATTGAGAATTTCTTCATTAGGGGACTCTGGAACTCCATAAATCTCTACTGAATTTAATCTGGAGTATTGCTCCATTATCGTTAATTTTTTGACGGAGTGTAGAGTTTTTCTTTTAAAGAGTAGAGTTCTTGGCTTCTAGTGTTTCTGTCCTCTGTAAATATTCTTTCATTGCTTTTTCCTGACACGCCAAGGGTGAAATGTAGGCCTCAATCTTATCGGGACAAAGATTAACGGATCTTATTAATTCCGATTGCTCTGTTCTCATTAAATGTAATTTCATCAGAATATCCCTAAGAGTAAGGTCTTTAGAATTTGAAGTGCAGTTGTTGCATTTCCAATTATCAACGTTGGGGGGATTCTCCGTTATTTTAATACACCCTGTATGAAACATCACTTCGCAGCTGACACACTTTATTTTTTCCATATTTTTATTTAAGAATAGCAAAAATATTTTTATATCTATTTATTTTATTTACAACAATATTATCAAATTTATTATAGTCAAAAATGCATTTGATATCACTAATATTTTTTAAATTAATTAAAGCTTAATTTAGCCAGAAAAAAAAATAACAAAAGTTGCTGCTCTTTCTTTCCTACTATCAGTTTTATAAATTTCGAATCGATATCTTTAGTTTTTCCCACTCAAATGTGATTTTAAAGTTAGAGCACGTTTTCACAGTGTTATAGCATTCACTTTCAACTTTGCAATGGGACATTATATTTCAATTTAGGTATTAATTATTATATAATCATCAGTTCTCTTGTGTATTTTGTTAAGATACAGTATAAATGGTACCAAAAATGATATTGTTTTATATTTAGACACACATTACTTCATATAAGATTTTAAGTCCAGTGGCGTAAATAGTGGGCGCCAAAGCCCGCAGTGCGGGGGGAGCTGAAGGATTTGGGAGCCCCACAGTCATTTACAGATATGAAATAAAAATAGCCATATAATTAGAAAAGTCTGATTAGCGAAATTTCTACTGACCAGTTGATTTGTTTTGATATATAAATAGGTACTACCTACTACCCCATATTTAAAAATACAATGTAGTATAAAGTGCTGTTTTTTTTTAAATATTATTATACGTCATGAAATACTAAGGGGCCTCGAAATTATGTTTGCGGGCCTTGCGGGGGGGGGGGCTAAAATTATATTTACGCCACTGTTTAAGTCTTAATGTTTCACTATGAACCACATGTTTCGTTATGTACCACCCCCTGGTGTATACTGGCACATTCACCTGGTACTTACTGGAAAAGAACGTGGTATATTCTGAAATACGTTTATTAAACATAATTACGCTTGTTAAAGAAATATACAGGTAGTAAATCAAACAAACAAAAACGGAAAAAACAACTTAAAAACTAGGATGCTTAGTAAATCTCCAAAAACAAAGAATAGAAAATTAAACATCAGTCTCATAAACAAAACATTAAAATAAAAGTGTTTTGTTTATAGAATGATGAAACTGGACAAATCAATATCAAAATAGATCTTTTGTGAAGCTCTTGGAGTTCCTCCACCTATACGGGGTTTTGGAAGTTTCGTTTCGATGTTGTCATTACCAATCGTATCCTTATACTTCTTCTCGGGATAAAAAAGAGACCACTTTAGCCGTCGCTTTAAGAATGTTATATGGTAGTCAACACCATCTTTCCTTTCTACTTTTCCGATGTAAAATCTTTCTGTCTTGATACTATATTTTACTAAGGCAAAATCTTCCAAAATACCTAATACTATCTTCAATGCAGTCAGCGAAGTATCATTACATATTTTATTCAGTTCTTCGTCACATTCTTTGGAACTAGATTCCTCAATCGCTATTTTTCTTTTTGCTTTTTGTATTCTTTACTGTTTTTGTCTTTTTTGAGTTATCCCCTTTTCATGTGCCAACTCCAACTCTTCATTAGATTTTGTTTTTCTTCTGCATGTCTTTGGTATTTTTTTTTGGTGGGGCTCTCAAATGCCGTCGTACTACTTTGGGGCTTACTATTTACTTATTACATCTACTTTTGCTAGTACTAGGTGTATTAATATCAAAAATCTGATATGTGCTTTTGTTTTGGTCAGAAGTATCGGTTTCTATGTTTGCCACTTCTTTCCTGTCAAACTCATATAGAAAGACACAAAGATAAAATCTTGAAATACTTCAGAGTTCTAAGGATAAACTCCAGACTTTTTAAAACCTTTTATTATATTGGTTAGTGTAAAAGCTAATGTCCTGTAACACTGGCTATACCACATATTGACATAGGCGTACCGGGATGATTAAGCTTCCACTCATCGGCGGATTTATTATAATACCCTTTAAAAGGACCAAAACCGTTAAGGTCTGAGGGCTGCACTTTATGACTACAATTAGGAGGGAGCGTTAATAGTATAATGTCATTTTCCTTGCACAACCTTAAAACACTTACATCATAATAGCTTTCGTGATTGTCGAGAATTAGGAGAATCTTCTTTTTTAACGAACACTGTGCCGTCTGAATCAGATGGTTTATGAATTTTAATAAGTTATCTCCCGTCATCCAACCTGTTGGGTAGACAGCTCTTGCCAAACCGGTTTGGTTAACATATGTGCTTTGAAATGTTTCCTAGGAAATATAAAGAATGATAGCACAAATGTGCTATTAGCATATATGTAGCAACACACATAGTAACCAACACACCTCTTTTTGCACTGATTACATTGCTAACGCGTTTCTTACGTTTAGGTGCTAATATCTTGAGAGGTTTGTGCACATTTATGGCACCTGTCTCGTCGCAGTTGTATATTTGTGCTTTTCTATCACTTCCTTTAGGTTCTTAAAGAATAAGGTTATATGCGTTTTATTAAAACTAGTAGCACGGGCTACACTCCTCTGGTGTTTGTAGACTTACATATATTATTCTGTCTTTGTCGAAATAAATAAATTCATTCAATACCCCCACATTTGTTTTCTCTCCACGATTCTGGAATGAGCTTATTAGTAGCTATTAATGTTAACCCGTAACATACTTGCGATGCATCTAAGTACTTAGCTAAAAGATCTTGTTTTTTCCGCGTATACCAACGGCAACCTAAGGGTATGCGAGGTTATGTATCGCACCTTAATCAGATTTAAGGACTCAGTTTCTGATTTATAACAAGAAACTCCAACGCTGGAAAAGGCTTTTCATGTTTGAATGAACTTACCTTACAAAATTAGAAAAGTTCTTAGGGATAAAAAATTATTAACTACATTCAAACACTTGCCTTTGCTATGGTAACAAAGACACTAAATGAGGTTTATAAATTCGTCCCTGGAACGCATGTACACCCATTGTTCCACTATGTACCGTGTTCCACTATAATACCGATTTCCCCTACATGGCGCAGTCGGTAATATATGAACCTAAGGCCACAAATGTTTTTTCCAAGGTTTTGAAGTATATTTGTGCAAATACAGTTGGGTTGACTTTCGAATTGAAACCAAAAGATGTTGATAAATATGCTATTTTGGTGGAAAGATTAAATAATTGTTTTCCCCCGAAGGTGAAAGGCACAAACTTCTTACACGTAATCAGCATAAGGGCAGTAGTGGTATTTGGTTGTACGAGATTCCGTCAGTATGTTATCGGTAAGAAGGTTACGGTTGAAAATAACTGCAAACCACTTGTTTCAATTTTTAAAAAACCCCCAATTAACCGTCCCTTGCGTTTATAATGCATTTTAATTACATTTTAAATGTATGACATTGAAATTAGTTATAAAAGAGGTTCAGACTTAATCACTGCTAATTTCCCTCGCATATTTTTCTTAGCGAAATAAAAAATCCAAATAATTTAGATTTGAAAGAAATTAGTGTTCATGTTATTTAATTGAAAAACTGTTACCGATGTATGAAAGGAAGTTTAAAGGATTACAGGAAAAAACCATCCAAAATGATAAAGTCTTAGCTGGTTTTACAAAGTCAATCAAGAAGAAATGGCCAGAAGGAACCAAACCTTACTCAAGAGTTACAGTAATATTGGGCCTACAGAGATGAGATTGCATGTGTAAATGCTGTGTTATTTAAAGGAAATATACTGATTATTCCTACTTTATTAACAAGGAATGCTCGACTTAAGTTACTGCGACCATACGAGTTGTGTCAGGTGTCAAACTCAGAGCTAGACAATGCTTATTTTGACCAAATATAAATGATGAAATAGAAAAGTTTGTAACTTACGGTATAAGTATGTGTTTAAAATTCGAAAATCCAAATCCTAAAGAACCCTTGATTCCATCGGAGCTACCAAATAATATTTGCAAATGCGTAGTCCGTTACTACTACTATGTTTATTAATTTAAGGTTTTCTTTTGGTAGTGGACTATTTTTCTAAATTTATAGAAAAATAGTCCTTTGGAAAGGCCTGATAGCATTTATACCATTAAGACCTTGAAATCTATCTTTGCAATACTGACATTCTAGAAATTTCTAGATCAGATAATGGTACTAATTACTACTAATTATAGATAAGAAGCTCTCGAGAATTATGTTTTTGGAATATTCCACATATTACTGTAAGTTCAGTACAGTGACATGGTTGAAAAGGCGATACAAACTTTTAAGAATGTATTGAAGAAAGCTTATTATGACAATCGAGATCCTTACCCATCTTCTACCTGCTGCAGCTACTTTATTATTTACTTAATAGTTTGGTATTTTTAACAAAAAAAAAGAAGAGAGAAAGTTTCAAAGTTAGGCAGGATAAACAGAAAAGTAATTTTGACAAGAATCCAAGAAAGCTAAAAGAATTTCATGGACAAGATGAAGTTCGAGTTCAGAGTTCAGATATAGATTCTTTTGAGCAAGTAGAGTCAAGTTAGAGAATTGAGTTATTGTCGAAAGAAACAGAAAATTCCTAGGTAGAGATTCTAATATACCAAAAACACTACCGGTTACGCCTGTTGCGGGTAGAAATAATGAAAGGCTTAAAAAATATAAATATAGCTAGACGTTTTTAAGATTATACTTAACTGTTATTTGATTTTGAGTATTCATGTAATTTAACACAATTTTATTTTGTTGTGTGTTTTTATGAAAGAATGGAGGTGTAGTGATGATGAGATTTTAGTTAGTTTTGTGTTGATGGTCAATTAATATTAAATAAATAAATAATGCATCCAGCAATATCGAAAAATTAGATGTTTTGGCTATTCCAGGCTGTCCAGTCCATTTATAGAAAAACATGATACATCCACCACTATGATAAGACAAACTGTTCTAATTGTAAGATAAACCAGGGTTCTTTTTCAATTTAAAAATCCACCACCTATTGCTTTATCGTGGTTACTACAGTTCTACTATAACACTGTACTATAACTTATACAGGTACATTATGTTGGCAATACTGAGGGCAGGCAAATGGCCTCACTATCTCTTGCATTGCTTCCACTCCTCACTCATGCCCGAAGCTTCCAAACTGGAGCTAGTCCGGTAAGTAATGTTTGTGTTAATTTGATGCTCGCAGATTAAAGAAGCTGATAGCTAGATACGTAGGTTGTAGAATGGTAGGTAGTAGCGCCATTACTATAAATGACAAAACTACAGCAGCAACTTTGACAATAAAAATGTCTTCAAGAACACAGATATTTTTATCAGAAGGTTTTCCAGGTTTTAAAATAGAATCCAGTAATTATTTATTTATTAGAAGTTGACACTAATTTTACAATTGAACTAAAGCAAAGTCGGTGCAAACACACTATAAATAGTAATACGAACGGTAACAATTAAAAGACAAAGCAAGAGACATCAAAAAAAGAAAGAAAAAGAGCTTTAAATCAGTAAGAGACTAAAAGAAGACAGCCTAAAGATAGAAAAGAACAAGAGGTGAATTCTAAAATATAGATAGAGCTAGGAACATTGAAGGGGAAAAGTGGTGAGAATAAGCTAGAAATGAAAAACAGTATAACAAGAAAAGGGAAACAGGCGAAAACTATAACGGTAAAACTTAAAAAGCAAAAAGGACAGGAGGACAAAGACTGGAAGCAATTTTAGGCTTATCCATTTACTGGCAAATTTCCAATTTCCAAATTTCTTGTTTTTGGACAAATTTCTTAACTTTTTCCTGATCTTTTCACTGTATCAAGGAGTTTCCTGACTATTCCAAAATTTCTAGGTTTTCCATGGTAACTGTTGATCACATAAGTATTTTATTGGGATTCCTTTTTAATAACCCATAAACTATTTTCTAACAGATCTTACCAGTGAACTATATCTGGTGGTTATAAAAGTGAAACTCAGTAGCATCAACAAAGTGCAGGACTATCGTAGGTGTCTGATATGGTGTATTAAAAGAAGACAATGCCTACTGCCATATGTATGCATATAGAAAAGTTTTTAAAGATTTTTTATCTGAATTGAAGGTCCTTTTTTAGAGTTCTCAAAATGTTTGTTTTCATTTTTCTGTTTGTTTTGGTTTCTGCTTTTATGCCTCACCTTAGTATTGCTTGCTTTTTGAAATCATTTTGTTTTATTAATTAAAAGTATTGCATAAATACAACCTGGAATTTAGAGTTTTGAGTTAAAGAAAAAATCTGCAGATGAAGTAAGTACACAACTGATAAAGCTCGTTGCAAAGAGCTCAGCCCTATTTTGACAATAATAAATAAATAATTTAATTACCTTGTGCAATTCCCAAGTTTATAAAAAAATCTGAAACATAGGCTAATTGTACCAGTAACAGACACTGCATCAGTAATTGATACTTTATGTTTAGAAAAGGTGATACTTTTCAAGATTTACGTGTAAAACCTTTCACATGAAGTTAATATGGTCGTAGTTCATATCAGCTCATACTGCACCTATGGCTTTTGATTTATGCTGCTAAAATTATCGAGTAAAGTTCCACATCATAGAAAGATGGGTCCTCCCTCCAAGATATCTAAAACAGAGGAGAATGCAATTATTCAATGGATACCTGCTATGGCAAAAGAAGGGATTCCCTGTCCACAAGTGTAATTTATTATTGTCGGTTAAGGGATTTATAGAGGAAAGAGGAAGAAAAACTCGTTATGTAAAAAAGAATGCACCGGGAAGATCCTGGTTCGAAGGTTTCCTAAAACGGCATCCTGTTATAAAGCAGAAATACGTTGATCACTCAGCAAGGCAAGAACTGCAGTGACACAAGATCGAATTCATAACTGGTTTGCCGAGAAGTTAGATTACTTTAACCAAGAACAGTTAGAGGATCTACTTTGAGATCTTAGCCGGCTCTTTAGACGAGAAAGTAGTTCCTTCGATGTTAATTTCTATTTATATAAAAAGATGCCAAAAGCTATCGTTGAATATGTGCCAAAAACTGGAGATTTGGTAGATCGGATAGTGGCTGGATTAATTTAGAAGTTTTTTATAAATCCATAGCAAATCTATTTGTATCTTACTTGCATTTTTTGTAGATGGTCACCGTTCGCACCTTACACAAAAAGTTAGTCAGCTTTGTGACGAGTGAGAACGGAATAATATTAATTTCGTTTTTGCCCAATACAACCCATAAAATGCAAGCTTCAAATGTTGCAGTTTTCAAACCTTTAAAAGCTGGATGGATATTTGCAGTCAGAGCCCGGAAATTCCGAAATTTCCCAAAAGAAGTAACCAGATACACTTTTGGTTCTATTTGAAAATCAATTTCTGATCAGTTTGCAAGTGTTACAACAATACACAATGGGTTTAGGAAAAGTGATTTGTTTCCATTTGATAATAACAATTTGGATGATTCTAAATGTATTCCAAATAGAATACTGCACAATGATTCGATTCAAAACACTTCTCTAAATGAGCAGATGCTTAAGGCAATTGAAGAAAAAAAATAAAGAAAGAAGTTCGTGCATTTTTAAAAACTTATGAAAGCCAAGAAAAGTGAAAAGAAGATGTGGAGTCAATTAATCTGTACAAGGTGTGGCGCTCAATAAAGTCTGATTGCAACACCGATGTAGTTTTAAATGGAGATATTGTTCAGAATAAAGAAATTAAGTATAAAGATGCCATGAATAATGAAGCAGAAGAAATTAATGAAGATTTTGAAGACATTGAAGAAATCAATCACAATGGAAATATACAGCAGAAGCTACTGGAAATAGCAGGAAGATTGAAGCCCAATAAAATTTGGAGAAAAGTTCTCCAACTCCGATTACTTTGAAAAACTCTCTGGGGGACTCCTAAAGGTGTTAAGGTCCGTTGTTATCAGGAAAAAAGAAAATGAAGGCTATAAAGTTTGTACATCATTTAAGAAATTCCTTGTATTTCCTACAACTCCTGAAAAGAAAACACCAAAGCGAAAGCGAGTTATATTTCCAGCTGTCGTATCCAGTGGAAAATATTGGGAGTATTACGAAAATGAAATTAAAAAGATTAATTAATCCCTAAATGAAAGAATACTAATAGATCTGAGACCTTAAATAATGATAGTTCTATCTATCATGATGAGGACCTCGACTTAAATGAAAATGAGGAACTGGATTTGGAAGTTGGAAAATACGTCATTGTTCGATACCAAGATAATTATTTCCCTGGTAAGTAAAACAACAAAATACCTATCTTATACCATTTTGAATACTGAACTAATCTCTACCTAATTATAATAGTTCTACTTATCTTGCTTCATCTGTATGATAATTGTGAAGAAAAATTGGGAAGGAGCAGAAGTTCGATCAATGCTAAATGCTGGAATAGGTTCTTGGAAATGGCCAGCAAAGGAAGATTTGCTATATTATCTCAAAGATGATATTATTAGTGTAATGAAAGAACCTAAAACGAAAGATAATAGTGGGACACTATAATGTACCATTATTCATGGAAAGCATGTCTATTACCGGTACAACTATATCCATTACTGGCTCATGTTCTACATTTTCACATAGTGATCCATAAAAAATTTCTTGATTATGGATATTTGCTATGGGTGATTATATTCTATATTAGATGAGCTTTCTTTTCTATTACAATATTGTTTACATACTTATGTTTAATATTGTATTGTTTACATGCCATCAAAAATAAATGTTTCTCTTGGGTATTAATTGCTCTACTATAGAAAACTATAAAAAACTACATTGGGTCCCTTCTCTATAATAATAGAGAAAGCAATGACAACTCAATATGGATATAGACGGGCAAACCACTTCCATGGAACTTATTCAGTGCATCTGCAATAACCTGGATAATTTGTTCTTTTACCTCTTAAGGGCCTTTGGCACCTCAGATCCAACTTTTTTGCAAAGGAAATTGCATCTAATTAAGAGTAATCTAGAATATGCTATAGGCATATACTATCAGGTAACTCACTTGATTTAATGATCTTTATCTATATAACAATTGAATTGAAACTGAAAACTAATTTGGTTTTCATTCTTACTGATTTCTTCAGATCCCACTCACTACTGCTCATTGATACTAGAAAAAGTATTGTTAGGTACATGTCCCAATTAAAAATTTTCAGATTTCAGAAGAATGTTAATGTTGAACAATATCTTTCGAAGTGATGGCACTAATAGGAGAGCTTGATTTAAGTCTGATTTAATTTTACAAAAGTTAACTTATCATCAAGTCGAATAGCAAGAGTGTTTTAATTTGGCAAATTATCAAATTTTCATTTCCTCATATTTTTAATCAATGAATCAAAAAAAAAGTTAAAAAGGTTGCTGTATATAAGGCATCTTTCTATTTACATTTTGCATTATACAACCTAGGTATCAAATACCATTATTATGATGTTAATTTACATAAGATGTTTTGCAAAAAATATTTTGTTTAGTCTGAAACTCAATATCCTTAAATTTTTCTGAGCGGTTTATTCTAATAATGGCCAGATTTAGCAGTAGAGAAATTCATATTTGATTGAAATTTAATATTTTCACCAAGACAAAAAAAATAATAAAAAGAGGTAAAGCAGAATTATCTGTCTTCTAGTAGATGTTAAAACTTTACATAATAAGACAAATGAACAAGTTTACAGTATTAAAAATAGTTTTATTTTTACAAATATAATAACAGTTATTACAAAAATCTTCGAACTTATTTCATATACTCTTTTTTCGTAACATAACTAATGTTTTATTCATTCCTCTATTAAAATCTAAAAAATTTGATATGGAAGGAACACTAATGCATGTAATGCAGTTGTCGAACATTTACCACTAAGATAGTGTGTGTAGACTAGGGAACACCAACTGCCATAAAACCATCTGGTTATACATTGAAATAAATATATAGTAGTATTACATCCTGTTGTATAATATTTAAGGCAACACGAACATTATAATCACATTGCAGCATGAACATTTTGGACCATCAAAGCTGCTTCTAGTAAAATCTAATCACGATTAACATGAACATATTATCTCAAGCAGTGTTAAGGTTGTTTTAACATTTGGTTGAGCTAATCAACGTGGTATTACATAAGAAGATAACATGCTATAGTTATAAATTGACAGGTTTTTTCAAGAACACTATAATATATAATTTTATTAAAAATATCATTGTTTTTTAGGCCTTATATCCCTCTTGCATTTTAATTTGACAAAATCATTATTAAATATGGAAAAATAGATAACAATCATTTACGTACATTACAAACTTTTCTTAATCTCACATTAATGGCAATGCAAATTGTAATGGATAACTATACATAAACGTCATTATAAGCAAACATTATGCAATTTGTAACAATATCAAGTCATTCCACATCAAATTAGACCTGACCTCAACAGTTCAACTGCAATTTGTAGTTAATTTAATTATAAATGAAAACAAATAGCTCTTAACACAAGCAAGGAACTTTACTGCTAGAATATACAAGAACATTAATTAAAAGTATTAATAATTAATTTTTCATATCTCAGCTAGTGATTTTTTTAAAATTTAAAGAAAGGAAGAAAAGCAGATACAAAAGTACATTCTCTTTTTGAGATAAGCAAATTGTGCATATAATAACTAATAATAGACTACAGTTCTTTGGCTTTATTTCAAACGAGGTAGAAATGTCTGCGATGCATAAAAACAGAGTTATGTTTAAATGGAGCATTACAGAATTTTTTTGAAGATTTAAGAAATTCTTAAAAAGCAAAAACAAGTATGGATTGTATCTGTAATTGCATATAAGAATCGAGATCAGATTTTGTCTGATTTAAAGCGAAATGACATTAAATACAACAGCACTTACTGCCTTGATTGATCTTTTACAAATTAAACTTGGTCCAATTGTTACTTTAAAAACAAATAAAAATATGTGTGATGTTTTATTTAGAGAAATTATACTTTATAAGCATATTAAGACTTCTGAACATAACTTATAGTATAGTTTAAAAATATTGGTCCTCCATTTCACTTTTTTAGAGCACAATTAAATTTAAAAAACAATAATAAACATATACACAATAAGTAATGAGCAGAGCTTGGAATTTGATGCCATTAACAGTGTCTTTGATAGATGTAATAAATGAAAATAATTCAACATCAAAGGATAATAACAATTATATTAATTATTTAGCAAATATTAAGAATAAATAACACTTTTCTCCTTAAAGCATGTATAAATTTACAATCATTTAAATGATTAATAATTATGTACCACTTTTACAAACAGTTCTATTAAAACATTGCGTTACATTACTGACTCCAAATTCCCAGCTTTGGTAATGACACCCAATCATATATTTTATAGTACCTCAATCATTTCTGGCTTGCATAAAACAGTACATGTCAATTATGTTTTTTTCTTTGAATAACAAAACTTAAAGAGTCCTTTATACAGAATAATTTAACAGCGCTTGCTGTAGGTACAACAGTATTGCAAACAAATTGTTCACATAAACAACAAATTTTTTTTGAACACTTATAACATCTACACTTAACAATAAAAAACGAATGATCTAACTAAAATTTACGTAAAAAATAAAACTAATGACTACAGTCATATCACATTTAGTTAATACACATTTTGTATTATTTACTGTTCGCTTAACTAGCACATGGAAATCTTCCCTTGTTTTTCTGAAAAGGGATTTACTGTGTAGATTACCGGTAACTGTCATCATCAGATAATGAAGTTTTACTTTGGTGTTGAATTGAAGATAAAAGTGGTGTAGGACGGTTGGATTCAAAAGAAGAATATAAACTTAAATCCTCTTCCGAAGTTTTCCAACGAATACGCTTATTTCTATCTAAAGGAACTGCTAAAGCCGGCGGGTTATATACCCTAGTTTTTGTATTCATCCTATATTCCTCTCCACCTGCACTATGATAAAATGACACTAACCTAAAGTTTTGCCCAATGTTTGGTTCTAATTTTTCTACAATATCTTCAAAACGTGGTCGATTATTTGGACGCCACCTAAAACACACCTCTATTATTTCATATAAGAGATCAGGACATTCAGGAGGCCTTTCTAAAGTTCCTTGAGCTATAACAAATTGTAAAACCTGTTCATTAGCAAGGCCTTGATATGGCTGTTCAGCAAGCGTTGCCATTTCCCATAAAACCACTCCATAACTCCAAACGTCAGAATCGGTTGTGAAAACACCATCTGCTAAACTTTCTGGTGCCATCCATCTAACGGGCATTAGACCTCTACTTTCTTTTCTATAGTAATCAGTCTCATAAATATCTCTGGTCATGCCAAAGTCTCCTATTTTTACTGTATGATCGGCTGCGACCATGCAATTACGAGCCGCTAAATCGCGATGAACGAACTTCTTTGCTGCTAAATACATCATACCGTCGGCAATTTCGGCCGCCATACGGTACATTTCGGCGCAGGTTATGGTAGTTGATGAATCGCGAGATCTTCTCAAGAATGATTTCAAATCGCCCCTAGCCATCAATTCCATTACAACTAGTGGTGGCTCTCCCTTCGAAACAACTCCTAAAAGTTTCACAACATGATGAGCTTCACTGAAGGACTTCATGACGGATGCTTCGTTCAAAAATACCATCTTTTCATGAACGTTTGTATGTTCGTTAATGGTTTTAACGGCACAAGGACGATTTTTCGATTTGATAAAACCACTGTAAACCATACCAAATGTGCCTTGCCCCAATTCTTTTGATACAATCAAATCTTCTCTGTCCATTTCCCATTCATCCTCTATATAAGTAGGTCCTGCGTAATCGGGGTTTACATTTGTTATTAAATGTAAGTGATCGAATCTGTGCTTTCTTCTGTGATAATAATAATAAACAAGTGCCAAGGTTACAGTTATGAATATTACAATTATGATAGGAGCTATAATAGAAACAATCATAGAATTAGAGGATGGCGCATAAATCTCAAATTCAACCGACTCACTAAATCTTCCACCACCAGCTAAAGAAAAGGCTTTCACTTTCAAAGAATACTTTCCAGGTAGAAAATTTCCCAATTGATGGCCATAATTATTTAACATGTATTTCCGACGTGTTATACATTCTGTTAAAATCTGCGAATGTTGTAAATCTATTCTGTTGTGCTGAATATGATAAGACACGATTAAAGAATTCGGATTTCTTGGTTCGCTCCATTTGACAAACGCATCATATTTTTTTACAGTTACTGTTAGTCCTGGCGGAATATCATCTGCTTCGTCTTTTTTTGAAGTTCGTTGCGATATCATTATAGGCGAACTACATTGTAATGGTGACTCGCTGTTGCATGCCCTGAGTACAAATACATACATAGCATAATGTCGTAGTGGTTTCACTATTAATCTAGTGTCGTTTGTTTGCATTAAAATCATATCTAACGTATTGTTTTCACTGAGCAATTTTCTATCTTTACCTTTAATTGAATACATATAATTCTTACAAACTTTGGATTCTGTGGAAATTAACGAAACGGTTTCCAACTTATCACAAAGTGTATCAAATGTTCCAGTGGAAAGTTTTTGTTCCTTAGCGCAACAAGTTGTATTGAACGTAGTATTAACCGGAACCTCAGGCGTTGGTGTTTCTATTCGTTTTGATCGAATACCTTGTGGGAAGTCGCAATAATTTCTTTCCAATAAAAGTTCGTCATCGTCTTCTTCATAATAGGCCACAATATCATAAAAGCTTAAAAGACCATTTGTGTGTCGGGGAGGTTTCCATGACAGCGTAACGCTATTATCATTAGTTGAAATCACTTTAACATCTAAGAGAACAGAAGGATCATCAGATAAAGTGACAAAGCGTTTGATGTGAGTTTGACTTCCTAATGATGACGAGTTGTATGTTTTGATGTAATATGCGTATTGTGTATATGGTTTCAAATTGGTTACTTGCGTAAAACTATTTGGTGTGAATATGCTATTCCATCCAGTTGTATCACATTCGTCACGTTCGTCGTAAATAGTTATGTTTCCCGTTGGATCTTCTATGTAGTATAATAAATAACCAATAATGTTAGAATATTTTTCCCATGTAAGTGTAACGTTGGTAGATGTCAATTTTGTTATGGTAACTTTTAAGTCGATATAGTTGCAAGCTGTTTTGTCGCCATTTGAATAGGGCGAAACGTCCATATCTTGATATCTAGATCCAGTCAGACTAGCTAATTTCTTAATTTCCGATAGGCACAATTGAGGATTATAATGAAACGATATCGTCCCATTTCTAATATCCAACGTAAAATTATCCCAGTTCCACAGTTTATGAAGATTCTGATTTTCAAAAACTATTAAAGCGTGCCTTCTATTTTCTAATGTTTTCCCGTGTATTACCCTCAATTTCTTGAAAAACTCTAACGTCGTCAGTGGATGTGAACGATGAATTTTTAAATAACCCTCGATTTCTTCTATCATTCCGAAATTTGCTTCTAATTCGTCTGCAGTACTTTTCGAATCAATTTTAATCGATAACGAGCCATTGATGTAAGTACATCCTTGATATGTTTGTGCATCTGCTAAACTTGTTACCGTTTCGCCTGTACATACTTTTTTGCAATTTTCATCACAAAAATAACACCAACCTCTTTCTCTGGGAACTCGCATATATTTTGGTGGACATGTGTTCACGCACTCGTCATTAAATATCCACCACGTATCATTTAGTATGGTCGAACTTAAACATTCGTTTTCTGTTACACAACGTCCGGATAACGAATGAACAAATCTGAAAAAAGAAAACGAATATTAGATATCTTTCTTTCATTCTTATATTGTTAATCGATAAAAAGCAGTTTGGTTAGCAGGTTTGTTGCAATATCAAAATAAATTTATAAAATAGTTTGTTCTAAACAAAACGAGAAAACAGAAAGGAAATCTAGATTATAAACAATAGAGCTCAATCCAAATCAGATCTAGATCAGGGGTAAGCAAGCTGGGCTCCCGGATTCGAGTTGGCTCGTATAAAGACAGCAAAAACTCATTTTCCATCCGAACACACTTAACCAAACAATTTAGTTTTGAAGTTTGAGCCAGTTTGGGTTCCGGAAGTTAAGCTTCTTGTACATATGTCCCATACCAGAAAATAAAAATTTCTCTGAGTCTTATGCCCCTACGGGAACTCATTCGCAAAGAAGGTTGATTGATACACTATTCAATTTTGTTCAGCAACGAAGCGAATGAATACATTCCAAGCTGTCTTCCATATTTAACATGATTTTCGCCCCTAGACAGACTGTTGTTCCATCTGTTTAAAATCTATTTAACCTTAGCTTAAGACTTCGGGAAAAGAATAATAAATTTTGTCGAGAAATGTTTCAATTGAATCGCTTTTCCTCATTGACAAGACGTGATTGCTTTTGTTAGAGCAGCCTCAATTTTTTGAATCCTACATATGGCTCTCCAAATAATTCTTAACCACTTGCAACTTTCTTTATCTCCCTACAGGCTGCTACATTGTTCTTGTATGCATCTCCATATCGTTTTAAAGATTTTTCTTGATTCGCTTGGTTTGCATTCAGACTCTGTCATCTAGAAAGCAGGATATTATACGGAATTTTTTTTCAAAAATATTTCTCCGGTAGCGCCACTCATGAGTCAAGACATAGTTTACAAAAACTGCTCAACAGAAGAAAAAACACTAGATGTGATGGCAAGGATGATGATAGAAAGTTGCTAAACGATCCTACTCATGGAATGGAGAAATCTTACACCACTTGAGTAAGAATCTCAAGGTCTTCAACGAGTTCTCAAATATTTTTGTTACTTATTATCCAAATCATTCAGTGAACTTTATTCGTTCGTTGTACAAGGCTAGAAGACTGCTTATGAAAAGTAATAGGCGAGTTTGGACATCACGTTTCTTTGTAAAAGAAACAAGCCAAGACTTAATAAGTAACATTTCTCTGCCAACTCCTATTATTCCTTTCTATCAACTTGCTTTTGGTCAAGAGCTGCCGTCAGTGAAGAAAATGCGTCTACAGAAAAGAAATAATTTGTTGTCAATTGTCCAGGAGCTTTTCATCAACAGCGCAGCTAATCACTACTGGCTTTTGAACACAGTTAATTACTGAATTCTATTTTCATGAGGATTTCTAAAGTGCTACTGTATCCAGAATCCACCGTCTTCACATCTTGTCCGAAAGATCACGTAACAATCATTTTTGAGTGCTTCAATAACGAAAAGGCACAAGATAATCTTATCTTTAGCTAGATGACGTATTTCCCAAAATAGATTTTCATTTTGAATTAAAGAAATATTTTTCGCGTATTAGTTTGAGCCCAATCTAGGATTCTTTGTTTTAAATTGAAGATTATTCTTTGTGCTTTGTACGTATGATGATTTGCACCTTTGTTGGAATATGTAAATAAGTTTCGGAGCTTGTGTAAATCTGTTGAGCATCTAACTTTAATATTCTGAGCTGAGAATCCGCAATTACGACATAACAGGACTTTGCACCTTTTTCTGTCTTTTTTATTGCATTTTTTTGTTCCAGTTGTTTACATGGCTTTTAACTGTTTACATGGATATAGTGCGAAGAGGCCTCGATATAATTCTCAGAATTTGTTGATAGTGAGGTATGTACTTACCGATATCTTCAACTTCAAATATTTTCATCTGCCAGTAACTACATGCAGAGTTTTATTGTGCTTTAAGATTTCATTTTAGGGAAGACTGCGTAATAGGCTTCAGGTCTACAGATATTTGAAATTACGCAGAAATAAGGTAGTCCGTGCGAAAGGCTAAAGGAGCATATCTAAGATAGTCAGTCTCCATCTTGTTCCAAATGTCCGAAGAGCTTTTTTAGAATTTTAGAATAGTTGGCTTTCGCTAAGAACTAAGTTTCTTGCTTAGTAGAAAACTTATATTCATGCCTCCCTTCCTTGCACTTTTTATCAGGGTCCAAGAAAGTGTCATAATATGGAATTTTTGACAAGTCGCAAAAAGGACTTACGATTAGAAAAATTCATATTTATGCACGTACAATTTTTCAGTTTAGATACAAAAACAAGATGTGTCACAAAATTTTAAATCGATTTTGTTTCTGGAGTTTCTTCTGTTGTCTTTTCTTCTTATTCACCACTGGATAGAGTCCATCAACTGGTTAGTTCGGTGTATTACACATTATAGAGGAAATAATTAAACGGTGGCATGTATAAGTTTGTAAGTAAGTAAATTGAAATTTCCGCATAAGAAACTGAATGAGAATTCCTATTTGAATTAGTTTCTTGACAACCTAGATCCTCAAACAGTAATATTAAAAAGTTCCGAAGCTTCCTCTATTTCCAAACACCCCCACATCTCAACAACCCCCACAAGACCACAACCTTCCACTCGACTAATAAAAGCGTCTGTTTACCCTGACTAGATATTGATCCTTTTAACGCTTGATTTGGATTCAACTATTTTTAAAGCCTCAAGGGACAAGGCAAATCCTTATTTATACAAACAACAGTTAAAAGGGCATAATAAAATCAATAAAATATTCTTACTTGTTTTCCGGACATCGATTAACGCATCTTTGGTTATCCTTATAAGATTTACAGGCATAGCATTCGCTGGCAGTTGATCCTCTGCATCCGATACATTCAGGATCACAATTATCAGTCTCTGTTGTTTGACAATAATCTTCATTCCAGCACAAACCTATAATTAATAGATTTAATTACTTTAATTAAGTCTAATTAAAGTTATTGTTTAGTAATGTATGTATAATGTTAAGTGTCAATTCTAAATTTCCACCCTTTTTTAAATTATTTGCATTGTTTTTAACTTAATTAAAATTTAATTAGTACTTTTGTGTACTTTAAAAAGTAGATAATTAGAATTGAGGGCCGTCTGTAAAAAGTTTTTTATTAGGTTTATTTTAGGCTGTTCTAATTTAGGGATTTTATTTGATTACATTTTTGTTTGTATACACAAAGTAAAGTGGGAAAAGGTAAAATCTAAAACGTCCGATGGTGAAAAGTTAAGAATTAAAAGAACTCAAGTCGTTTTTCTATTGACATTCATAAATTCAAGTACAGTACGATAGATAAACAGGGTGACCTTCTATAAGGAATAATCGATTAAATTACAACACAAGCCGTTATTAAATTGTGTAAAATGAAGTCATCAAAAACAAGCAGTTATACGAGTATCTTGTACTATGTATAGTATGTATCGTACTAGATATTGCCTCTTTAAGTAAAGATAAGCAAAACGTATTAAATAAATCATCTCTTCCTGTATATTTACAATTTATTTGCAATTCAAGAAGGGCAATGTATATATACGTCATTAACTGTAAACAATCGAATATTCAAGACACTTCTTTAAATATTTATCAAGTTTTGTGACTGTTCAAGTTTTGTATTGATAATTATCAGATTGCGTATTTCAAGCTGTAATTACTTGATTGTGTAAATTATCTGTAGGTATTGTCGAGTTTGAACTAGAATGAAATCAACAATATGACATTGTTCGGGAATAATTTATTAATATGCACATATTATCAAAATAATTTATAAAAACTGCAAGGTAGGAATCGATATTCAAGTACAGAAAGTGCTGATCATGACGGAGATCTGATTCGGATGGTTTTTCAATACAGGCATACAATACAATAACATGTCTTTCGAGCATTTAAGCTACAGCCCTAAGATATTAAATTCTATACAATGTCTCAAACAGGTAGAAAAGAAAGAGAAAACGTAGAGTTTCCCAGGCGAATTCAAGAAAGAGTGCTGCAAAAAGAACAATCAGAAAATGAGATCTCTTCTATTTATTTCAAAGTATTGAACGATGAAAACAAGAATTAGAATTAAAAGTTAAGCAGAAAATGTTAGACTTGGAACTTGCGATGAGATTCGGTTTGATTGGTGACGATGAGAGGAAATATCAGACAAGATACTCTCCTTCAATAAATAGTCAAAAATTAGCAAAAAATCTAGCTCTGAAGAAAAAAATTCTAGGACTGGCAGTCACAATAATAGTTACGAAGAGCTGTCCAGTGACCAGTTTTAATTTCAAAAGGAAGTAAAAGCAACCTGAAATAATCCAATTTTTAAAATGATAATCCATTCTTAGAGGTTTGCCAAGTTTTGATCCCACCAGATGGCCAAACTTGATAGCTCATTTTAAAGATTCAACTAAAAATGAGTATTTATACAAAAGATAAAAATCTCTGCCGCCTTTAAAAGATGTTTACAAGGCAAAAGTAAAACAAATTATAAATTTCGTATTGCTACAGCGACACAATGTATCAAAATTTATTAAAATTCTAGAAAAAAGTGCAGCAAACCAGACCATATCATTTTTGTGCTTTTTGACAAGGTCAAGAAACTATCAATAAAAAATAACAATTTAGAATTGTTGATTGGATCTTCAGAAGAAATCAGAACTTTATTATCCACAATCGAGACCTTTAATAAAAGGAACCCAATTTCCATTCAAGAATTAGTCAATAAAATGCCCCTAAATTACAAGATGATGTGGGCAGAGTAAATTTCTGACTTAGAACCTTCAAGTGAACAATTAGTCGTATTTAGTAACTGGTTGGAAAAGAACACTAACGATGCATCAACTCTACAAACATCAAGGTTTACAGAAGATAAAAGAGATAGAGGAAGAAGAAAATATAAGAATAAAGAAGTGATGCTAGCGGCAAAAGGGGAAAATAAAAGACAAACCGCATCTATTTAAAACACGCTGAGGACAGATGGGCATTTATTGCTTCTGCTTTTCATCGCGGTATTGATGGCTGCACCAAATCACACAATAAATTAGAAATACCACCATGAAAACACTTGAACCTGACAACGACATCATTGCTGCGTGTCATCTGACAAAACAGTTTTTCTAACGAAACTGCCAGTTGTTTTAGGAAGAGATAAAACTATAGACTTCTGCCCCACTAGACAAAACTTCTATAATAAGCCTAATTTCTGAAGACCTACCTAACAAATTAGATTTAGACGGACCCAAATAATTTTTTACACTTCATTGGACAAATTCTAGGATCAAGAAACAAGAGAATTCAAGATTCTTCTAATGCTAAACCATATATATTTCGTTGCACAAAAACTGTTCGTGAACTAAATGTACCTAAACAAACTATTTGTAATTAGAAACCTAGCAGAGCAATATCCACGTTTGAGAAATAGAAAAGTAAAAGAGTTGATTGAACAAGACAACTGATCACTTATCGTTACTAACTAGAAGTCATCAACAGTTCTTGGAATGTTCCAGCCCTTAGCTGCACTTTATTAGATCGGGTCATCCACGGTAATGTCAAAAAAAATCTTGAAATTGAAGAAACATCAATTTTCATGCCATTTATAGTTTAGACAAAAATATTGAAGGCTTGGAAAGCAAAGGCTACATAAAGAATTTGGCATTTAATGAAGTAATCTTGATTCCAGAGAACAAGATATGGCACTTACCTCATTCAGTATAATGAATCCAAACAAGGAAAAAATACGAATTGTTTTTGACGCAAGTTTAAAATTCAATCGATGTAGTTATGATTTTTTATTACTGAACCGGACCTCTACAATTATCTCCATACAATTTTAATAAATTCTCGAATAAACAATAATAAAGAAAATATTTCTGAAAGTTACAATTCAGAAAAAAAAACAGATCTACACAATATTTTTTATCGAGGAATGAACAGAACTTAAAAACCAAATAATTTGTGAACAATAGGTGGTAGTTTTTTGTTCAATCTGTGAACCTACCTTAGCACACTATATGTGAGAATTAAGAATGTCGAAGAATTAAAAGTTTGATTTGATGAAGGTGTAATTACAATACTTCAAGGTTATTATAAGGGCAATTACTTGAAGGGTTCTGATTCAGAAAAAAAAATTAAAAAAATTAATAGAAAATAGTGTGGATTTCGACTCAATTTTGAATAATAACTATTCAGACATTCCCAAAAAAAACGAGAAATCCTAAAAATTATCATGTCAGTGTCTCATCCTTTGATATCTCTGGGAGATTTTATTAAAGAAAGAATTTAATTCAAGATTCTTAGCGGCTACAGCTAGATTGGGGTAATCACCTAACTGTAGATTTAATTATAAATGGCAGCTTTGGTTCGGCTCGAAATTTCCAAATTTCCCAACAATTTTGCACATTAAATGGGAATAAAAGTGTAATCAAATTACACACAATTAATCACATATGCGAGTATGTATAGCACGCCTTTGCTATCAGAAATAAAATACAACAAAAGGTTACTTTATAACAGCTAAAGTGAGGGTAACATCCTTAAAGTCGATGTCAATTCCGAGACTTGAATTGGACATAGTTTAACAGAAAACTTCTTCTACTTCTGAGCCTGTGTTTATCCACTCTTGGATGTAGGCCTCTTCCAATTCTTTCCATCTGTTTCTGTCTAATGCAGTTTTATTCCAGTTTTTTGTCGCGATTTTTTGGATGTCGTCCCTCCACCTTCTTTGAGGTCTTTCCACACTCCTCTTGTTCTCTCTTGGGTGCCATCCAACGCTGTTTTGTCTGGATACGTGGCCAGCCCATCGGCATTTCAGTTGGGCCACTCTTTGCAGAACGTCCGTTAGCTGTGTTCTTTGTCAGATTTCCTCATATGGGACTTTATCTCTTAAGCTAATCCCAAGTATAGCCCTCTCCATTGCTCGCTGTACGACTTGAATTTTTGTTCATGGACATACGTGTTAGGGCCATCGTTTCGAGGCCGTATGTAAGAACTGGCAGTATGCACGGCTCATACGCTTTTTGTTTGAGATTTATAGTGATCTGAAGATAAATGCGAGCTTACCAAATGCTGCTCAACTATAACTTACCCTTTGGGGAATTTTTGCTGTTTGGTTCTCTTTTCCCAGTTGAGTTTTGTGTCCAAGGTATACGTATATAATCGGATATGTTGTCTAATGGCAGATTATCGATGGTAATAATAATTTGCTCTGGGCTCGTTATCTTCATCTTTTTCAGGTTCATTTCCAATTAAGTTTGTGTCGATGTGTGATGCAGTTGTTCCAACATGGTAGTTAATTCATTAATTGAAGTACTGATAAGAATCATAAATGATTTAGTCGTGTTCCATCTATATTTATCCTCTTATTTTGCCAGTTCAGGGTCTTAAAAATATCCTCCAGTACCAGCGTGAATAGTTTTGGTGAGATCGTGTCTCCTTGACGTACTCATTTTTTGAGTGGAGTTTTCTGAGCCTTCGTGTCTTTATTTATTATTATCTCGATATATGCATTGTCATATTTAATAAGAGTCGAGTATGTGGTGTCTATCTTGGGGTTGTCTAGTGCTCTTAAAATTGCTAACATTTCGACGGAGTCAAAGGCTTTCTGGTAGTCGACAAAAGCTTAGTGCAAGGGCACATAATATTCCGTAGCTTTCTCGATAAGACTGCGTAATGTCTGCAGTCGATTGTAGAGTGTCTTTCTTGAATTTGTAGCTTTTGTTCGAAAAGCTTCCCTTTACACTTTTGTTATATAACCAACTACTAAAAGAACTTTGAAAACCAAGTATCCTAAATTACACGTAGTGCTAGAAGTAGAAAACATAAATATACGACTTTTAAACACGCATACCTTGACCCTGACGATTTGCAAGCACTAACCTTCAATCACTTCTTAATAGGTGAGAAAAGAACAGAAAAAGGACAGCAAGAATATAGCGAAATACGGAACAAAGTAAACAGAGAATGTCTGAAAGAGAAAGAGAGATACATTGAAGAAAAGTGCCAAGAAACAGAAGAATAGATAATAAGAGGAAAACATGATCTAGCCTATAAAGTCGTGAAAAACTTTTTCAAAGAACCTAGAAGAAACAACAAAGGTTAGAAAACAAAACTGGTGAAGTAATGTTCGACCTACACGAAACAGTCAAGATTTGAAAAGAATATATAGAAGACTTATACAATTATGACGAAGAAGAGCTAGATATATTAAAAGAGCCAAGACAGGAAGATGAACGAGACGACACTATTACGATATGGAATACTGGCTGAGATAATAAAACAAATAGGAGAAGCAAACCATGAGATACTGCATGCACTGATAAATGAAATGTACAAGAGTGGAAAAGTACCAGAAGATTTGAAAAACAATTCCAAAAAAAAGGAAAAAGCTATAAATGCCAAGGCTACAGGGCAATAAGCCTAATATCACAAGCTGCTAAAATACTCAGCAAAATAGTGCAAAAAAGAATAGAGGCAAAAATAGAAGAATACCTTTCTGACGATCAGTTCGGGTTTAGGAAGAAAATAGAAAAAAGAATACGAAAAGGGAAAAACACATATCTGGCTTTTGTAGATATGGAAAAA
>VTPC01001493.1:0-17544 GCA_011009095.1 Ignelater luminosus
TTTTTTACATTTGACATGTACTTGGGATGTTACTCTTAGGTTTTCTACATCATACAAAACCGAACAGTTCTCACAAGGTGAGATCTGGCCTTTTTGTGATAAATATTAGTGCGTTACGTTAATGTGGCCGATCCCGAGTATCGCTATAGGTTGTTTCCTAGGCTGGAGAGCGATTAATGTCTATTTGTTCACAGAAAGGTCTTACCTCTATCGACTTAGTAGCGTGACATTCCACATACGTTACTATTAAGGAATGGTCCGTTTAAAATCTGGCTGATTAAATTGTTACAAAAAACTGAGAAAAAAACGTAAATGGATTAAACTTTTATTTATTCTTTTAATACACTTTCCAACCTACAAAATAATGCCAGATTATTTAAGAAAAATTTTAAGAACTACAAAATAACCGAGTTTTTTTCTTGATTCCCAACATAAGCTTTTGTACCACATCCTCATTCATACTTCTAGATGTCTGTCTCCATTTTATTCTAAACTGTCGCATGTCTGAAACGTTAAATTTTGTATTTATCAGTTTTCTTTTGGTTTGCGTCTAATAGCTCTTTATAGGGCGCAACCCAGGGCAATTTGGCGGATTCATAGCTTTAGGAACAATTTGAATGTTGTTTTCTTCGTAAAATTCTTTTGCACCACGACTGTAGTGGCATGAAGTCCGGCCAAAAGAAAGCAGAAATTTTATGACGGTCTAAAAAGGGTTTTAGTCTCTTTAGGCATTCTTGCACATAAATTTCGGTGTTAATTGAACCAGTCGTTATAAATTCTTCACTTTTCAAGCCGCAGCTGCAGATAGCCTGCCAAATCAGATATTTTTTTTGATATTTGGTAATCTTCTTATATTAAATTTAGAATCTACATTTCCTCTTTGATCAGCAACGTAATACTCTTGCCTTGAAATCTGCAACGCAGTAGGTTTCGTCATCCATGACGCAGCAATCAGATTTTGTTAGAAAATTGTCATATAATTTCCTGGCTCGAGTTTTGGCAACTTTTTGCTTAGTAGGATCCCTGTTTGGAATTGTACTTTGTATGACTTTAGACCATTTTTCATTTTAATTCGACGAACTGTGCTTTTTGATGTACCAGCTACCACAGCAACAGTCCTTTCTGATATGGTTGGGTTTTTCTGAAATTGCTTAATTATATTTTTCTCTCTTCTTGTATCAGCTTTCTTGTTTCCACCTGAACCAATTTTTCTTTCTACTGACAAACGTTTTTTATAATTACTTATTACATTTTGTACCGTCGAACGTGGGATTTTTAAATTTTTTGCGAGCCGGACTTGAGAAATATTGCAATTTTCTAAATATTTGTTCAAAATTAAAAACCTTCGCTCTTTTTCATTCATGTTAAACTTTCTCCAAGAGTAAATTATTTTGAAGTAGTTAATTGCTAAATTAACATTGCAATGACAGTTAACAAGTGACAAAATTATTTTACAATCGAACTGCAAGCAAGGCTACTAGACCAAGAATTATCCTACTAAATTTTAAACGAACCATTCCTTATATCACTGGTTGCGATAGAGGACCAGTTCCATTTTAAGTGTCTGGGCGTCCCCCAATCAGATATAGGGAGGTCTTCGGACTCACAACCAGACGTCTCCATCCCTTTCGGACTCCTAACCAGACATGAGGGAATTTATATTGGCTCCTCGAGATGCGTCCCCAAGTCGTGACACCCTCCAAGAATCGTGGCGCCCAAGGTGTGGAGCTCGGGAGAGGAAGATAGCCCAGTAGAGGAGAGCCCAGTTTTACATATCGAAACCTTATCGATATCTTGTCACTCGGAATGCTAATAGTAACTTCAAGGACGACCCATCAGTGTTTCGGTTCCCAACGATACTAATGTTGCTGGGGATCCACACAAGAATTACGGTTTTACCGTTGATCTAAAGCCACTGAGGTAGAGCCAAGACGTTATCTTTAAGAGGTGGTACTTGCAAAATACACCGGTGATGCTTTTTAGGTCACTTCCCAAATCTGAGCAGGAGAGTGAACGTTTTGAAGTTCATATCAAAGTATCGAAGAGCCTACCAAACAGCACACACTTCTGCTGTGAATATACCGGCTATTAATAATAATGGCCAAGAATAAGTACCAAATTTACTACAACCCAATTTATAAATGATAGGAAGTGAAAACTGGATATTTTCCAATAACTTCGGTCACCTGATTTCTGATGGCCTTGATATTTTTTTTATCGAGCGGAGTACATCTCAAAGTGGTCGTTAGAGAATATCATTCTGCGATTGAGAGGATGAGACTGAGGTCACATTCTTATACTGTGGTTCACAAGAAGGCCACAGTAGCTAACTTTAGCACCTTCTTTTGAATGGATTTCAAAGAGAACAATAACGACTTACGTATCGAACCATATATTACAGATGCAAAGTCTAATTTTGAAAAAATCAGAGAAATATTGAACCACGGACGGTAGTACTTACCGTTTCAATGGGAGTGTTGCACAACCTGAGCGTGCGCTGATTTCTTGGAGGAGAAATAGAAGCAGGATTACTCTTACCGGATTGTCTATTGCTTCTAGAAACTTACTGATGGCGGTAATAAACGAAGTCATCCGAATGTTATATAATTCTCTATTGCCCGGTTTCTGAAAGCAATTTATCTAACCGATAAAGTTATGCATTCCATAAATCGCCAAAAGGTGTTTCTGAAACGCTATGCTGTATTTATGAGACCGATATCGGCTTCATAAGTTATCGGAGCAAGTCGGTGCGATAAGTTATGTAGCGCCGGCGCATTCTACATCGGTTGAGGTTTCGCGCGGCTTTTTTTCAATTACCAACAGCAGATTATGTTTAAGATGAAAGTGCCGGTATAGAACGACAGTATTGTTGAAAAATGTGTAACAGTTTCAAATTATTTCAGGTTTTTAAAGTATTTTTTGTTTTTCTAGTGTTGCAAGTGCAGTAGCCACCTATCGGTTTCTCTCGTAACTACTTAAGAAACCGATAGTTATAAAGCAGAGTACAATATTTTGAGCAACACTTAAGAAGTTTATCGGTTCCATAAAGTTATGCATTCGATAACTATATGACACATAACACCACCTTTCAGAAACCAGGCATATGTTGGCTAAAGAAGATGTGGCGTTATCTAGTTGAGTTTGGACTTACCAGTTTGAAAAAAAACTTTTGATTGACGCAGAAAAGTCACCTCTAAAGCTCCAATCGTGGATAGTCTTTAAAATATTGTAACATCACATTATATCGTGAGGCTTTTTTTTTCATTTAAAAATGCTTTGCCCGCGTTTCCGATATATTCTTCAGTAAATAAATCTACACAACTCAGGATGAAACCGTTTGTAAAATTGTTTCTTCACAGAAAGAATCAGGTTTAATAGCGATATACTAGTATATGTTGAACAATACAACTTACAAATGCCATTGGTCACATCTTTCTACGTTAAAAATAGGAAAATCGAGACTTTTCACAAAAGAAGTTTGTTTTAAGCCAGTGTGTGTCGGTTATCTCGACTGGTCACTTCCAAAGCATTTGGTAACAAGATAAAAAGCCATACCTAAAGCATTTTAAAGAAAAGTTTGCATCACTCAGAACCTCTTGGTTTTAAACTTAAAACAGACTAAAGAGAGAATAAGAGAAGAAAAATAAATTTCATGCCTGTAAAAGTTGAAGACCAGTGGAGAAAGGTGAAACAATAGCAAAAAGAAGATTGTGCTGAAATATTCAGCAGCTTCAAAGTCAGGCATCAGTTACTTAAAATTGTATATGTGACAAATGAATCTTCATGGTTTGCCGAAAAAAGGAATCAAAATCGGCTGTCCCAAAAATCGAAATAGGCATCATTGTTTCTTTGGCAGCAACGTGGGTGTACTTACTAAACAGTCCAATTTTATTGGGTTGAATTAAGAATATTTTCCCCTGGAAACAAACCCCTACTCACGCCAACACGTGCGAGAGAGTAGTGACTATTAAATAATTCAGTACGGAAGTTACAAGCAGTGACTGCAGTTTAGAAAAAAATTTCAATTATCGAGAGTCTCCAATAAAATTAATGGTACGTAAGTAACTAGACAAAAAACATACTAGAAACAAATGATAGATTCAATTTTCTTAATGTGTTTATTAATTATAATTTATTTAATATTCAATTGAGTCGACTTTGATCGTTGTCAGGGAAAAATCTTTTTTTATCAGCTGTAAGTCATTATGCACGTAGAAATTCGTCTTTGGTTAACTGGACACCTTTCAGTTTCTGTCATTAATTTTTAATATTTTTTTACTTTTAATTGACATAAATATTTTATATTCCAGCCTCTTCCTGTTCAATGTATTTAATTAATGTGTATTTGGCCACTTTCGGTTCAAAAGAAAGTTTGCTTTTTATATAGATTTGTCGACACAATGTCCTCTTCTCTCAAATATGGTGAATATTTTAATATATCTAGGTATCTGTTCAGATTATTCCATCTTTAGAAATGTTAAATTAACCTTAGTATGCAATAAAACAGGTATCTTAGAAAAAGAAACTGTCTCTTTATAGAATGTAACGTAAATAATTATCTGGCAGATTCAAACTGGCGTTGACCGAAACCATTAATTTTAAAAGGCGTAAAGTCGTTGACAATCTACTGTTTTAGATTGTATGTAAAGTATGTCACTACTGATGTCTAGAATGAATAAAAAAAAGAGACAGCTATCGAAGCACGGCTCTTTTTTTGTTATATCTAGACAGACTATTTATGAATTATGAAATTAATAGCACCATTACGTCTTAATAACAGTCTTCCTAATAGTTCTGGTTCTTTTTGTAAATTATTAGTCATTTTTCGGTCATCACGGCATAACAACAAAAAGAAGAATGATCCCAGCTCTAGCATGAAAAATTAACCTACTACTATACGATAAAAATTGTACGTAGTAACAAAATTAGACACGACAAGTGCTACAGAGCGTTTAGAAACGGAAGTGACATAACATGTGAAGTGATTTTTAAGGAATGACATACTACTGTTAAGACATATTACGTTTTTATGCCAGCTCTAAACAATTATCTATTGTTTTATAAATATTGCAAATTTCGCACAAGAGATTAACAACTACACGTCATAAATTATATTTTATGTGATTTGATCACCTTTCAAAATTGAGTAATTCTACAGATCTTTCCCATATGAAAACTACTCTTGATTAAACGTATAGTATACTATATCAATTAAGAAATAAAATTTCTAAACAGTAATCGATTCCAAATAAGTACAGATTTAAGCCAATTTGTTAATGAATGAATTTTTATGTTAGTCATAAAATACAAAGCCTACTTAAAAAATTTGCATCGTTGTCTCTATGCAAATGTGGGTTACTAAATTTTCCGATTTCGTAATGGCTGCCCGATTCTGTTTACAAAAATCAATAATGATTAACGTTGAGGAGAATAAGCTTTTAAAAAAGATTCTGAAAGATGATACAACGAAGCCGTGAACCTGAACGAGCTTACCAATATGTAAATAAGACAGGAATTATGAAATAATTAATGATCCTTCAGGTTCTTCTTATCTATAGAATTTTTTTTCTTCCAAAATATCAAAGCTCACCATGTTTTAAGTTGTGAATATAATGGTGTCCATTGCAGTGCACCTTAAAATAAAAAACCATTAGCGCTTCGAGGAAATAAATTGCCACCGTATACTGATGCGAAAGGAACGAGCTGAAATTCGATACCGCGAAATTGCTGTTCTTTGCGGGAAAAAGGAAAAAACTTCAACACAGCAAATTATACAATGGTGAAAAATAAGACTAATTTAGTGCAGCCTCTTATGTTTCCACTTCTTTTTAAGTAGGTGTTGAATGTCTTGGCATATTCCGGAAATTATTCATTTTAAAACAAATTACTTTAGAGAATTTCCAAGGTTCGTATATCTTTTATCAGCATCTGCATCACGTAATCTTCTAGAAAATGCAAAAATAAATTCTCGAGACACCTGTATCAAATCTGCATTTTAAAATCTTTAAAACGCTCAGAGTTTTTAAGTTGAAGCATTAAAGCAATATTTTTCGAAGCGCTTTTAAGTTTTTAGGAACGTTTTAAAGTATTTATCGACGTTTTATTCGTTTTGTATAAAATGACGGAAGATTTATGTGCCAGATGATATAATAATTAAATGAGAATGCAAAGAAACAAGAGACAATAAGCAATTATCCTTCACAATATCCATATAATTACTGATAAAGATCCAACACAACTTGGCAAATAAATCTTGTTAACTTAGCGGATAAAATATTTTCGTCTAGGATTACTTTTAAGTTCGACAAAATAAAAAATTAAATAAATTTCATCTTGATTTCTTACATGTTTTCTAAAGGTGGTTCAATGAAAGATTATTACTTTGATGTACCCTGAAATGGTACAGTTTCTATGAAATATTAAAGTAGGACTGAAGTTTCTTTCCGAGTCTTTCAAAAATAATCAAAACGGAAAAGAAAGAAAAGTCAATGTAGATATATAGACTTCCGGGTTTCTCAAGCAGAGGCAAGCCGTTTTACAAAGAAGGGCGATTCCTTTTCAATCAAGAACGGAGTTGTTAGAAAAGATGAGGGTGCATTAGATGCGAAAATGTGATGACAGGTGCGGAACATTTCGACTTAAGTTAGTATCTACGAACTTATAAAAATTGAGAAGAATATTTAAAAGGTCCATTCCAAAAACAAGCAAAACAAAACAAATTATAAAATAGAATTTTATCATTTAAATATGCAATGTTTCTTTATAATATTAGAGAGGAGGTTGACTTGAGTGCGAGGGAATGAACTCGTTTCTTTATCTGCATATAACACAACGCAGTTTGGGCAAACACACTTTTAAATGTTGCGCGGAAGTATTTGATATACCGGTCTATCTTATATTTATCGTGATTCAGCTATAGAAATGTTGTGTCTAACTCAAGCTTGAATTGTTACAAAGTCAAAGTTTCTATCCAGTTCAGCTTTTATCTTTCAAAAAATAAAATATTTTAGGTTTGCCATGTCACTAATTCTAAACTCTTTGAAATTCAACCATTTGTATTCCAGATTCTGAATTCTTGCAAGCAGAAAAGAAATCGAAAATATTACAATCTGCAAAACTTCACAATTTATTAAATTTCCAGGAACATCTGAAACTAGAAACGCTTAACTGGTTTCAAACTATTTCTGTGTTTTTGGAAATATTCTTAATTTCTAAAGAAAAAAAAAATGCAAAACCGTGGCAATTTTGGTGTGGGTACTTGTGCTTCCTTTTAAAGAATGCGTTAAGATTATTTAAAAACACAAACAACTAAATAATCTGTATTGGTATTAACATCTTCATTGGATTTGGAAAAAAATGCTTTTGTACTCTTCTCGTAGATTTACTTACTTGCTTACTTAGTCCTGCCCTCATCTACCTACTGGTGTAGAGGGTTGGCAAAAGTATTTCTACCCTCCTCGGTTCCGAACCAGCTCGGCCACTCGCCCCCAAGTGCAGCTTGTTTCTTTGAGGGCAGTTTGGATGTTGTCAGCCCAGGTTGTCTTCCTTCTCCCGCGTGGTCTTCTTACCTTCAGCCTTGTGTCTAGTGCCTGCAGCGGGTACCTAGAGCTGGGCATCCTCTGAACGTGCCCAAACCACAGCTCTAATGACCCTGTTCCTAATTCTGTCCCTTCTGGTCTTCGCAGCTACCGCCCTCAGGTACCTCGGAAACCGCTAAGAGGATCACATCATCAGCATATATTATGGAACTATCGAAGACAGGGTTCAGTTTCTAGTTCCTTAATTTATATCTTTTAAATCCCTTGAATTCTTCAAGGCTAGACCCATCAGCAGCACAAATATAAGGGGGCTAAGAAAATCCCCATGCCGAACGCCTGCCTTGGTACTGAACTTTGAGGAGAAACAGTGATGAGTCCTTACTATGTTCCTATATTCTTTGTAAAAGCTTTTTACCCTTCTGGTTAGGCTTCGTGGAACATCAAATCTATCAAGAGCGTTCCAGATTGACCTCCATGGTATCCTGACAAAAGCCTTTTCTGTGCAAATCCTTCCCATACTCAATGGCTTTCTTTGCCGCCTGCCTCACAACGAAAATAGCATCTTGGGTCTCCCTGTTTGGTCTAAAACCACACTGCGCTTCTTTCAGCCTCTCTTCTACATGAGTTTGTAATTTTGTTTCCAGTATTCTACCGTAAATCTTACCCGGGATGCTAAGTAAGAATATACCACGGTGATTTTTACATATCTTGTTATTGCCCTTCTTGAACAGAAGAACTATAACAGACAGCTTCCAATCTTTGGGGATAATGCAACTCTCCCAGGCAAGCTCTCGTAAACTCTGTAGAGCCTTGTTTCTCCCACAGCTCCCATAGATTTGACCACCTTGGAAGTTAATTCATCATGACAAGCCGCTTTTCCTAGCTTTACTCTAGATATTGCTTGTAGAAGCTTATCAAGACTTAAAGACCACTTTCCGGCATTCTCTGATTGTTCCGCCTGCACTTCCTCCAGCTCGTCTTCCCTTGAACCCGGGGCTTGCTTAAGAAGTTCACAAAAATATTTGCGCCACCTCTCTATAATTTTCGTCGATTTAATAAGAATGTTTCAATCGTTATCTTTAATAAATTTAAGTGAGCAGGTATCATTATTAATGAGCATATTTTTAAGAAACTCTTCCGAAGACTTCTGTTTTGCGGCCTTCACTTTCTCTTTTACTTTATTAATTTGTAGTTTGTAGGTGTTATAGCTTTCTGCAGCATTTCCTTCTTTGCGGCCACCTCCAGTCTCAGCTCTTCTGTCTACCACCGTGTTGATTTCCTATTCTTTTCACCAATAGGCACGCTCTTGAACTCTTCTGTTTTGTCTTCTTTAGGTTTGCATCTACTATCCGTGTTGCCATAAGCAAGTGGTGATCGCTGCCAATTTCCGCACTTCGTAGAATACGAGTGTCTCTAACTAATCGAACTGCTTGTCTGGGTACTATAATATAGTCAGTCTATTATTGATTTCTTATTTCTGCCTGGCCCAACCCATATATTTGTGTATACTTCTATGGGGGAACTTTGAGTTCAATATGACCAATCCATTTGCAAGACAAAATTGGAGCAGATGCTTATTATAGTTATTCCGGTGAGGATTTCCGTGGGGTCCTAAAACAACGAAGTATCCTCTAGGATCACAGCCAACTCTGGCATTGAAGTCCCCCATTAGAATGACATTCTCTCTTATTTCCCCAAAAGTTTTCTAAAGGAGTCCTTGGTGTCAGCCTGCTCGTCCTCATTTGGACCATATGCTACAAGTAGGGTTACTTTCCTCGCCAACTTCTCTTCTATAGTTAGTCAATTTTTGGAAATAATCCCAATTTTCTATTTTCATATTATCATTTTAAAAGAAAGAAGAAAATATGAAAAATAATGGCAATTCTGGAGTGAGTACTTGTGTTTGCTTTTAAAGAACGCGTTAAGATTATTTAAAAACACAAACAAATAAATAATCTATGTCGTTATTAAAACATCTTCATTGGATTTAGAAAAAAATTGCTTTTGTATTCTTCTCGTAGAATGCATCATTTTCCAGTAAAATCGAGTTTGCCAAAACCTTGCAAACTCAATGATAAGATCTTCTATCTTTTTCTTAGCATTTTAGCACATGATAACTTTTGCATTTATTAGCTCAGAATCCACAATAGGAAAATCTGACATATTCATAAAACAAAATTTTTTTATATCATCTCAGCGTGTTGTGCTAGTTGGTGACTTCGTATTATATATATTATATATCATTTAAACGTTTTTTTATCGAATTCTATCATGATGATCCTTAAGATAATTGATGATAAGATGAAAAATCTGTTTCGTCAACTTGGACGAAACAATTCCTTTGGAATGACTAAGCAAGTAGCTCAACGAGTATGTAATTCAAGAAATTACGATGGTTTCGGGGAGCTTGGAAACAAATTCGAAATTTAGAATTAAATGTAACAAGACCACCAGTTATCTATTAGTGTAAATCCATCCAAGTTTCCTATAAATTTAAAGGAAATAACTTGATTTCAATATCACTGCAATTTCTCGTACAAGCATTTGGTGTAAAATGAAAAACAAACGAAGAAACAAAATAATTTATAAAGGAGTGACCACTAATAATAAAACAAGCGTTGTTAAAAGGCATTTATCTGAGATCTATTGCATTAAACATTTTCACTTTTCACTTTGCATTTTGCAATATTTTTGATTGTCAGTTGTTGAACTAAAAGACAATACTTTTTGGTGCAATTCGATGTAATAAAGTAAATGTATTTTTTACAAATTACTTACTTGCCATTTTTACTTCGCGTCTTGCCTTTGTGTGCAATGTATGTTTTACTAAAAATTGCAAAATGGAAAGTGGAAAATTGCAAAAGCAGCTTAGTGCAATAGTTCCCAAGTACTTTGTTTAAAGAACTATGCAAGATCTTCCAACTAAATAGTAACCGTAGAAGAGAAACTAGTGGAATATACAGAAGACAGTCATAGCTTGGAAATGGAGGTTTTTGAACATCCTGTATATACGCTATTGGGACATAAATATTTAATCTCCAGGGCCAAAATGCCGTAAATACTCGAGCCTCGGATTCATTTTACATGAATCCAATTATTCTAAGGATTAGAATCAGTCTGTTTCCGTTCAATATCCAAACAGCTAAAGCTGCGTTAGGACATTGACGGGGGTAATGTGTATCTATTTGGAAAACAGCTCTATAGATGGAAAGAGGTCAGCAGTCCAAAAGTAGGGGTGGAACTTTAAAGTGTAGAAGAATAGTTGGATATTGTTTAAAGTGGGACAAGGGCACTTACAAAAGCGAAACTATAGAACTGAAATTGCTAGATGTTGATTTTTGGCAATATGAGGGTAAGATGAATGTTTTTGAAGAAACTTAAGCCGGGAAAGTCACAGAAAGATGCTTTGATATTTCTTTGTTTGCAGAACCTGAAAGAGTTATTAAAATGTCGAGTTACTTTATTTTAACGCCCGTTGCTAGCACTTCAACGCCCGCAAACTCAAAAGGTGTGGTTTACATCTTAGAAACGAGTACACAATGGCCGCTTTTAAGCCCGGTTGTGCATAAATTAAATTTTGATATTGCAGGACTTGAAAACGATGCATCCTCCGAAAAAACATGCAAGAATAATTTTTTCCCTAAATTACTCCTAGGTTTCAAAAAATGAGATAACTGCTTTTCTTTTCAGTGACGTAACAATTTTTTTAAGGTGTGCCCGCACCGCCCTATATTTCTGCCCATATAGGAATATCAATCACGAGATTCACAGAATAGTGGGCAACCAAAAGTAAAACAAATTTCATATCTCATGTTGTTCGAGAACATAACAAATTCTAAATGAAATTTAGACATCCTGTACTATCTCGGAAACGGTGCACTTTGGGACCCAAGTTTATTGTGTAAGAAACTAGCCCTCACATTTAAAGAATTTCTAAAACTTCAGGAATATAATAAATGTCAGGGTAAATTTTCTTTGTATTTATTATAGAGTCTTACTTGGAATTTTATTTTTTAAATGAAAATTTTCTTACAGATTGTACTTGGTAATTTTACTTTTAGTAATACGTCTATTGAAATATAAAAAATACTAGAAGTAAAATTACTGTATAAATGCAAGGCCCAAAAATTGCACTCTGACTCTATCCATGTAGGAGAAAGTTTCACCGTAGATTCACCGCACTCTGGATTAATATTATTATTTACTTTAATTTAACATGGTCTTAACAGAATTTCATTTTCAGAATATTACATATCTACTAATAATAACCAGAAGGTAAATTTTGAAGGAATCCTATTACTGCTTCTCGTTTAATTTAATTAAAAGACATTTTTATCATTTCACCTTGTAATATAATGAACGGAATTACTCGTTTATGATGCTCCAATTATTATGTTATAAATAAAATTGCTGCATTACTTATTTACGTAAATAACAATGTTTTGCAAAAGCCACAATATACTAACGTTATATAAAGTACATAAAATATTTCGATTTATATGATAATGTTTCTATTTTCTTTGTATTATTCAATTAATAAAAAGTCGTTGAAAGCAATTCAATTATTGAAATTTAAACAAAAAACCTTTTTTGTGCATATAAAAATTGAACGTTTTCGAATGCTTAGAAATTGAAATCATTATTCATTAAATATCTTGACTTTTAAAATCTCTGAATTTTAATATTCTATTTTACATGAAGGCTTATCTCTCAGTATCTTGAACGTTTTCCCCATTTTATTGAGCTACCGAAATAGATACCACCCACAGATTTTACAAATATCTGTGAAATAATATTTTAAGGGACATATCGTGAATATTTTTTAAGTTTCTGAATAAAAATGAAAATAAATTTTTAATTTTTATATTAAAAATGAAGAACAATTTCCAAATTTATTATTTTAACATCAATTATGTAATTTAGAAAAAAATGTTTCTCACCAAATACACACAAAACGCAGAAATTAAGTTGTGAAACGTGAAATGGAAAAAGGTGAAACGTACCGGTAGAAGGGGCCTAACTGTATTGTTATAATGCCATGAATGGAAAACTACAAAAAGCTTGTACATGGCCTCTTCAACTGATACTTTTAGTACAGCGAAAGATTATTCGCCTTAACTGAATTTAATTTTAAATTAATTCGGTGTTTAACTTTCTTATCAAATTTATTTCTATGTATATTCAATCTACACATCATGTCACTTTGGAATGTTGTCTAAAAGTCGATGAGTGTGGATTCTCATTTGAGGTGTTAATTGGGCTATCGCCACACTTTGCTGTGATATTTTGTCGCGACATCTCGAAAGCTGATTCTTAAGATCTTTTCCAACTGTGGTAATGGACACGGAAACTTACTATAGTAAGATCCAAGAACTGCTACAAATTACTTCCCAAACATCCTACGCAATCAATAAAACGACGAATATACCAAACTAACTTCGCATTATAGTAAGCCGCCCCACCTCTACGATCTGACGAAGATATACAAGGAGAACATATCGCTGGAGAAAGTCTTCTTGTCACAAACTGGCCAGATTCTTGTTGGACGTAATAACTCCACTGGCGGGAACAACCCTGTCAGCAGTCAGAACACTGAACACTTTGTCGAAACAACTAGAAAAGTAAGATTAGTCACTAACGACGTCCTGGTTAGCTTTGATATAATCAGCTTATTCACTAAAGTCCAAAGAGATGAGGCTCTGAAAATCGTTAGAAAAAGGCTGGAAATTGACCGCACCCTGGAAGTACGAACAAACTTAAGTGTACTTAGAAGCAATAATGGAGCTGCTTACAATATGTATCAAGACGACATATTTAATTACGCAGCAAATTCTACCAGCAGCAGTTTGGTTATTGCAACGAGTTCACCATTCTACCCAATTATGAGCAACATCTTCATGAAAGAGTTTGAGCAGGAGGTGATATCTCAAGTCTCAAGCAAAGCCAAAATTGTGGCTACGGTATGTCGATGATACCTTTGTGATATGGCCACATGGTACTAAAGAACTTGACAACTTCCTACAGTCCCTTAATAATCATGGCCCTTCGATCAGAGTCGCAATGGAAGTGGAGTCTAAATAACAACTACCGTTTTTGACGTCTTGGGACAAATTCACAACGAACGTATACAGGAAACCTCCCCATACGGGTAGATACCTCCAATCATTGCTGAAGTTTGAACATGGGCGTCGCAAGATGCTTATTATAATAGAGCGAAGGCACATGCTCTAAAGAAAGAGACTTGAAGAAAAGATAGCTCAAGCTGATAATATAGCAGCTAACTTAATACCTGCAGCTAACGTAACGTCCGAGAACAACCAAAACACAGAGGACAGACCAGGCGGAGATGATGCAGCTAATAGACAACGCACAGCTGTCATCCCGTATGTACCGGACGTCTCTGATCAACTCCAAAAAAATCGGAAGAAGGTACAACATACGCACGGCGTTCAAATCCTCGCGAACGCTTATAACTTATAAAACTATATAAGGAGGCTGCCCCAATAGCTCAGTGGTTCAAGCACCCAGCATAGTAATCAAATTAGCGATTATTGTCCCTGATTTGAACCCCGGTGAGGTCGAAGACTTACGGAAAAAAGTAAATTCAACATTCAAAATAATAAACCAAACCGCCCTTCTCAGGGTGAACGCCTGACTTTGGGATATCTTCCTAATTCTCTCAGGCATGCAGTTTTATAAAAATTAGCAGACTAAATGTTCCTTCTGATGGTTATAAAATAGCCTTTTCAATCTATGCGACTGAACAAATTGCAGCTATAGTCTGCTTTCAAATATTGTATACAGTATGAATAAATTAAGTTGAGAAACTAGTTAGGCAGCACGCACTACATAATCAATTTTTATTCCATAATGGTTATTTGAAAACTTTTCAAAATAAATAGATATCATAGATGTTGCTAATAACTAGTTGCTAGTAAATATCAGCAACACTGAAGAAAATCCCTTTCCAATTATGTACTGTAGTATGGGCTTCCGTCGAAATGGTCATAAACAGAAGCGGATTTAGGTTTGATTGCGCTCTAGGCCTATATTGATATGGCGCCCGTTTTGTTTTTTAAATGTGTATATAAAATATACAGGGTGTCCCGTAAATGCCAATAAAGCTTCAGGTAAACATCTTCTTGGATTAGTGCTTATTGAAAATCTGCAAAAAAATTTCTCCTCAGCTTTTTTTTTCTTGTACAAGTGGTCAGAAGTAAACATCGTTAACACTAAATAAACTGAAGCCAAAGAATCGAATCCAAATGAAATCATTACCAATTCAGCAAATGAATCTGTTGAAACAACAATTACCCTTGATAAAGCACAGAACTGTTAGATTTCTCTTCTTGAAGATGCTGTTAAAAATTTAATTCTTACCAAAAAGTAGATATGACAAACAAGTCTTGGGTGTACTGATAAATCTAATGAAATTAGTTGCCAGAAATTCTTTCAAGTTTTGACAACTTTATGATCCATTATCACTGGAATAAAATTGATAAATCTTTGATTTCTTGCGATACTTTGGTTCCTGTATTCGAATAATTTTGTATTTACCTACAGCAGCGTTACCAAGTTTAAAGTTTTTATTTTTGGTTGGTGTGACATATCTAAGTACGTTGGAACGTTCGTGTTTTCATCTTAAGCCGTTGAGAAAAGCTGCCATCTAAAGCTTTATTTGCATTTACGGGACACCCTGTATAATAATGAAAATATTAAAAAGCAATGCTGTGGCAAAAGACAAAGAGTTGAGAAAAATCTATTCAATTTTTTTATATTTCTATAATTCCCGAAATTTTCAATTGGTCAATTAATATTTTTTTTATTTCAATAGTTAGATACTTAACCATGTTGAGGTATTATAATTTTCCGGTGGAAAAAATAATATTTTTGAAACGTCTCTAAAACTCCATTAATTTCGAATTTTTATCGTCTCTCAAATTTTGCGGCGCCTCAAATTTTGGCGCCCCCCAAATCTTGCTGCCCTAGGCCCGGGCCTCGTTGGCCTAAGCTTAAATCCATCACTGGTCATAAATGGTGTTACTTTCTAATATTTCAAAAGCAAGATATATGAAGAATTTAGTGCAAAAACACAGCGGTTTTTAAACTATTGTTGTAGTGTTTTAGGAATATCGAAAATTGTAAGATCAAGACAAACTGATCTATTTGCAGATTTAATGTATTTTTCCTAGTTCAAAGATTCTATAACTCTCTTTTCATCAGAATCATAAAAAAGTAACAATTTTTCATTTGAATTTTCCAAACGAGTTATTGGAGACTAAACAATGTAACTTGCCGGGATGACAATAATTTTATTAAGGGAACCAACTGCTTTACATTAACATTTGATTGCTTAAGGACACAATAGAAAAACACTAAAAGTAATATTTAGTTAATTTTAACATAAATTTAATTATGTTTATGGAATTGATTTATCATAAAAAAATCACTTTTTATCAATAAATTTATGTAAAAAAGAAAATTATTTAAGTTCGAAATAGGTAGGTATTTTTAATTCTTTAAAAACTGACACAAGAAATTTATTTGCACAACCTCGAGAACCAAATAGAAGTCCATATACCTCCCATCCTAAGGGGCCGTGTAATAGTTCATAAACTTGTTTAAGGAGGTTCATACATATTCTGTTTTTGTTCATTAACTTCTGGTTGAGACTCGGATTGTAACATCAAGTATGTAAGCAGTTCTATGACATTTATCAAAGGCTAGTAAATATATCACAAAATCTGTTATACTCGTCATTATTTTTAGTTTCTATAAAACATTGGTATTTATACTGTTCCAATAATTTTACTAACAAAGTCATGTCTTGCAATAATGACGTTCTCATTCGAATTCCAAGCACCTAAAACATAGGCTGGAGTTTCCTTCCCTCTTGTTTGAATTACTTCCCTTGTATTGTTTAAATAAAATCACACCGCGCCCTTGATTTACTTGTAGACACCATTTGTCAAACGCCTTTTCTCTTAATTTATTTTTTCAACATCTTGCCGTTGAACCTTCTATGTACACCCGGTTTTTTAAGCCATTCTTTCATTTCTTTACTACAGTCACGAAAATATTGTGAAGATTCGTTTTGAACAAGGCGTAATCGCTTGCAAATTGCTTCCCAATAAAAATTAATGATGCCAAGGCCTTTACGTGGAGCATATATTAGTGGAGGTATTTGCTGGCAAACCTTTAATATCCTTAACAGTTCTACGACCTAAACAATCGAGGTCACTTAGATATGAAGATCTTAATTTATTTAATGGTGTGGATTGAAGATGAAACGTTTACATGGACCCAAGGTGAAGTTCATATTCAGAGGCAATCTTATTGAATAATAGGGGAGTTAAGGGAGAACCTTGATCTGTTAATTTTAATTTCATTGGAAAATTTATTATGCAACTGCAATCTAATGGAGTTTTGACGCACAAGTTTTATAACTAAATTGAGTCACATTCTTGGAGCTTTCAATGACTTAAGACAGTATTCCAAATAGTCATGACCTATGTTGTTGTAGCCACACCAACATTCTTATTGTACAGTCTTATTTTGTAAGTTGGACATATTCCAAATCAACGTGGAGTTCCTAGATGGGATATAAATTGATTTTGGTTAATATTCAGATTTATCTAGACATCGTTCAGTAACACGCTTCACAAGTGAGTCAACAATAATAGGTTGTCAATCGTTCGCACTAATGAGAAACAACTAAGAACATGATTCTATAGTAGCATTAAATTAGCTATTTCAGCAATGATAGAAAAACACTCTTAACTCCTTAAGTGTTTTTACCAAGACTCTACCAAGTCCTGGCACTGTGTCCATAGTCGTACCTTTCAAAGAAGTTTCAGTATCTTTAACAGTAATTTTTATGTTTGTATGTTCAAAAATGTTCGTATCAAAATTGGTTTTAAAGTTTTGTGTTTCAGAAAGATCAATAGTACATTGCTTATTTTGATTTTAATTTATTATAGTTTCAACAAGTTTTCTTCTATTTCTA